>JBANCV010000331.1:0-45850 GCA_037040105.1 Amiota albilabris
AAATTATTAACACCACCGGATTGTTTCTCAATAGTATAATATTACCGAAGTCTAAGTCTAGATTCAGTATTTTTCTTCTTTTTATTAATATTAAATAACTCATACGAATTCCTTTTACACTATCAAATGGAATGGAAATCACTTTAGCAATCTGATATTTGTCGGAAAGTATAACATCGAATTACCAGTGATACAAGCACGCGATAATGGTATATGATATAATAGACATAGAATATTTCATATGAACACATATGACACATATACACGAGTTAGAGAAAAAAAATAAAGACGAAATCGATACTCTGATTTGAAAGAAAATATCATTCAGCGCGATATGGGTAAGGAGACACATTATAGTTTTACTAGGGCATCCAAACCAATTCCAATTTGTAGGAGAAATATTCTATTTACATTAGGTGGCATAATCCAGAGAGTTTTCTACAGCCATAAAATATATTGGGGGGGAATATGTAGAATCGAACTCTTCCTCTTTAACTTTTTGGTCATTAGTATCGTTCAATTAATTAACTGTAAAAAAAGTCTTAGCTTCGGGCGTTATATAGAGTGTTCATTAGTTGGATCTACCTGGTTCAATAATATAATGCAATGCAATCCTTTAAGGTCAAGTAGTCGTACGTACAATGACTTCAAAATTGTGTATTACGAAAAAAAACAACGAATGATAGAATGACAAAGAGAGAGAGAGAGAGTGAGATAGGGAACGCAAAAAATTGGGAGAGTGAGAGGGAGAGGCAGTATGCAATATTAAAGTGCAATAAACAGTAAACACAAAAAACAAACATCAGAAAAACATCGATAAATTGCACGCACGCACACCGTTTTGAACAAAGAAAAGAAACTTGTCACCTGTTTTTAATCTACCCACACATAGATACACACACATATATAATATATAGACACAAAGCAAAGGCAAATACACTTTCTGTTTCCATACGATTATGACACATGGCATAGCATATTTCTTCATTTATTTTATACATTTCATGGATAGTTTTACTGGGTTTTATTTATTCAATTGAATTGTTTGTAACATATTTGAGCGATCGATCAACAAACATGCATTTTAAATTCCAGAAAATATAATATATGTACATGTCGTCATGTGAATCATAATATTACTGAAAATGAAAAAACTCTAAGAAAAAAAATTTGAAAACTTTAAAATACTCCAGATCTAATTGGATCAGATCACAATTTATCATGATCGGTCTTTTGTACTTTATGTTGTCTCTGATAATACAATTTTTGTAAATATGTGAAACTTTGGTTTGGACTATCAATTTACCATCTCCATATCAAAACCAACCAAACCATAAGTTTAAACTATGTATCCATAAAAGATGATCCCGATTATGGATTGGATAAGGATCGGGCAAATATATCGTATAGCGTTCAACGTATGCAATTTATGGGGGCTATAAGATGTTACTCTAAATTTTGTATTGTTCCCATGAAAATATTACTTAGAAACTTCTTGAAATTCTTGAAACTTTAATTATTTAACATGACTGCACAACAACATTCATTCAATATGTAATCGATCGAACATGGACTGATCAAATCAAATCAGATCAGTTTCAAATCACTACTCCCCATGTATTATAACTAGAGCAGGTATTTTTAAGATCGAAAAACTTTAAAACGTACGAGTCCATGGCTTCCATACCTTGGTGCAAAATGCTATTTATTTCTGTAAGCGGTTTATATACCTTATTTCTGCCAAGGATGGCGTTAAGTTTTTAGGAATACGCTTCATTTTCTAAAACAGATATAAAGAAGCGTATTCCTTGGACAATGCGATTAGTTTTATTAACAAATTAATAAGCATTTAAACTCGAAATAAGCAGAAAGCTTAAGCAATAAGCATTTCTAAGCAAATATTCGCTCTGATTATAAGAAAAGAACTTTAGAAAAATAGGATTGCACACTATAGTACATATGTACATGTATGTTATTCCTACTATTCTGTGAGAGATCTCCACGATATGTCATATGAATTAGTGAAGTGTATTGTAAGTTCTGATGATACTGAAATTTATCTATTATTTTCTTTTCTCGTTTTCTTCTTATTACCTTTTTATTTTTGCACTTCAATTTAAGTTGGACAAATGACGCAAGACCCAGATGAGTATCTCTGTGTACGTATTAGTGTGCATTTGTGTGTGTGTATAGGAGATAGAAATGAGTAAATATTTTTTGAGGGCCTTGGTAGGAGAGAAAGAGAGAATGTAAATAAAGTACTCACTCACTCAAAGTTCATTTATTGCAATTATTTTATTATTATTTTTTATTACTTTACCATTAACCCCCGTTTAACCCCCGTCTAACCTCACAAATCCACCTTTATTCTTCAACCATTCTAAAATTATACATTGTACTGAAAATACCATATGTTTGTGCTATTCTATTTTTTCCGTTATAAGAAAGAAACGAAACGAAACACAAATTATAACCAAATAAGGAATTATGAATAAATAAATATTTGAATTGTTTAGTTGAGGTCTCTTTCTTTCCTTTTATAAATTCATTTGACCTTCAATTATCAAAGAATTAAGTTATTAACTTAATTGGAAAAAAAAAAACATAAATCTATTTAAATTACTAATAACTTTTATGACTGATTATGATGATAGTGATGATGGTGATGATGATCAACATAAAAAAAAAAACAAAAGCAAAGCAGCTCAACCAAACGCACCTTTGCCTTTATTAAGCCAACTTTAATTATTAAATTAAATATCAACAAAAAATTAAAAAACTATTAAAAGAAATACAACAAAAATATAATGAAAATTTGATATATATTTTTTTCAATGTTTTTTTTTTTTTTTTTTTTTTTTTTGTTTTGAAACAACACCGCGAGAGAATGAATGGATAATGAATAACTTTGAACAAAAATAATATGTACAAAAATTAAAAATAAAAAAGATAAAAATTATTTCAACAAAATATTCAAGGTTTCATTCACTTGTGCGCGAAATAAGAAATAAATGAACAATGAAAATAACAACAAAAATAAATTAACAAAAACAAAATGAATTAAAAATAAATTCACAAATACAAAATAAAATAAAAATAAATTAAACAAATACAAAATAAAAAATAATTTAAAATCCGCAAAGCAACAAAAGGAAATTCATCTTTTTACTATTCTTTTGTAGTGAATGCAAAGAAGGAGACATCGTAGACCACATAAAGCACATATATATACCCTTGATCAGTGCGACGAGACGAATTGATCTAGCCATGGCCGTTTGTCCGTCTGTCTGTATGTACGCAAATTAGTGTCTCAATTTTTGAGCTAGAGAGCCGAATCAGCCCACTAGAGGATATAAGTACATCTCATACAAAACCCCTACTCTAATTCATTATCTTATTGGAAAAATTTGTTTGTTTTTTAAGCTATATAATTGCTATACAAAAACCACTGAAATTTTAAGAGCCTCGGACTATCAGGAGGGGTACCTCCCATACAAAGATGCTGAGATTACTGGATCGCATAGCTCCCATACCAAAAAATTTCTCTAGGGGATGCGTGAAGAGTATTACATCCTCGGCATAGTCGAAGATACCCTTCATTCTGGTTAATATTCTTTTTCGTTTTGTTTTACTTTCTTTTTAAAAATTTTAAAAATAAAATTAAAAATTAACGTACAATTTTTTTATATTTATTTAAGTTGACATAATGAATTTATAATTATGATGACTATGATGATCATGATCATGATGATGATGATGACAATTCAAATGATGTTTGTTTTTCTTTTGTAAATTTAAAAGAAAATAAATAAATAAATCTCTTTGTCAGAGGAGAAAAATTTTTTAAGATCATTCCGATTTCTGTGGAACAATTCCAACAAATGAGATCGATCATATTTTTTATAAGAATAAAGAAATAAATGAATGTCGTCATCAGAGAGTAAAAGTGATTCCTTTTGTTGAAGAGAGAAAAGATTTCAACTGAATTCGATTTCTTAGGTTCCTAATTAGGGATGTAACTATTCGGACTCTGATACCGATATAAATGTACATATTTTTTAAAATCAGTCGAAACAATATTCACCATTCCATTCAAAAAAGCAATATTGCCAAAAACGTACATCGGATTGCACAATGACAGGAGACTTAACTGGAAGACCCACATAGTATTCTACTATAATAGAGATTAAAATAAAAAGCAGAAAGATGAACATTGGCTCCTTAACCACGATCTCAAATTAGCCTAGAAAACAAAGTTTCTATAAGGAAGTTCCCCGCCGGGTGTGGACATATGCAATACAGCAGTGGGGAACGGCAAGTATGATAAATCAGCTCCTGAAAAGTGTTTTAATAAGTATTAGAGACTCTTTCAATAATACTTTTGTAGGCTATTACAAAGTGGCAGGGTAAATAGTAACTATCTAATTAACATCATCTCATATTGTTTATCTATGAATCCCATCCCGTTATGAATTTGCCACAAACTCGATGACGATCTGTTTCCTCAGTGTCCCTTGCTTTCTTTCTTATACCATCCAATTGTCATATTTATGTATATCCATAATAGTTTGGTGTCATTGTGTCTGTTGTTCATTTACCTAGTAGTTGTATTCTTTCTTTCTTAAGCTTATAACAAAAAGCTGGCACATTAAGTTTATGCCTTTAATCCATAAAATATTTTCGTCTAGGAAGCAATTTAGAGTAACTAAATGGAGTCTTTATTACTATAAAACACGAGAGTAAATGAATCTATACCACCTCTAATTTTAATAGTTTTCGAAAAGTTTTAGCACAGATCGCGGAGGCCGATAACAATAATCCGAGTAGCTCAGAATATTTAACTTTTCAGAACAATTTTGTATCCAGAATCAACAGCGATAATATGGATAATGTTTCTGTAGAGTCACAAAGAGCTAAAGATAAGATTTTAACAGGTATATAGTGCTTGTGACAATTGAGGAAGCCCAAAAAGAAGAGCCTTTACCACACATTAGTACTCATCCTGAGCAAGGAGAGATTGAACTTTATTATAAAACAATACAAGAATCTCAGATTCAAAAAAGTATTGACGTGATGACGAGAAATTTGAGCAAAATTAGTTGTCTTGTCTTATCAGGCCTCATATAAATTGATTTGTGTATCAGATTATCCGCACATGAACTTTGCTTTCTGAACATTTCGACAAAATGTTGAATTATTACAGTACATTATTTCCTATATAAAGAAAAATTCTATCTAATTATTTTTTTTTTTTTTTTTTTGTTTTAGGTTCTTTGAACTCCAGAAAGAAAAATTCTATACATAATATTGATCATCATCTCAAATAAATATGCATATATAATCAAATTAGAGAAATCCGGGGGCGTGAGGTTTTAAGTAGTATCGGATTTCCTAGATGAATAATTCTATGTATGAGGTTTTTTTTTATATTGTAGATCAAATAGATCTCTTGTATCTTGAAATAAATAATGAGAAATTATATCTAAAATGATTGATCGATTGATCATCTTTCGTCTAAGGAAAGCGGTTTTCTTCTTTTTTTAAAATTAAGATTTTGTATCAAAATAAGAAATAAAAAAGAAAATGCCATTTTGGAGGGAAAAGTATTTAAGTGAATCGATCCAATCAATTTTTATATATTCAATGTATATGTATAAAGAAAAAAATTCTATCAATTCAAGTGAAGTGAGTAAAACGAGCACGTGATTATAGAGAGTCAGTCAGAGTCTTACGACATCTCATAATAATCATTACTCATCCCACCTGTGTTTTGTGAAGTCATTCATTTCTCTCTTTTTCACATAAAACTTTTTCTCTATCATTCCCATTCATTCTTTCTCTTTGTATAGAACAAACAATAAACACACAAACTTTTCAAAAATTTGACCCACCAAAAATTAAAGTGGATTTCTTGGTTAACCAAAAAACATAAAGGATAGAAAAAGTTAAAATGTAAAAAGGACGGGGGCGCACACGACGTATGAATGACGTCCATTTGTCTAAAGAACACAACAACAAAGAAAACCACATCAAAAAGACAACAGTTCTGAAAATAATAAGCAGAGGAAAGAAGAGGCAGTGAAGGAAAAAATAAAAGAAAAATGCGCTACAATTTGTTGGCAGGCAACGCAACACTCAAAAAATATGAAAAACAAAAAAGAAAGAAAATACAAAAGTATTTTTAGCACTTCTTGTTGTTATTGTTGTCTGATTTATTGTCTTAGTTTCGGTGTTTTCTTTTGCTCCTTACTCACCACCCTATTTTAACCTAGGATGGTAAAGTATCATGTACATATGTATATCGAGGGATCTATTAAAGTTTTCCAAACGAATGTTACAATAAGAAGGAACGGCGGAAGATAAACTATAGGACCGGATCAGATCAGATCATTTAACAATCAACTTAATTATGTCCGGAAGGAGTTTATGTTTCTTAAAAACCCTACGAACAAAGAAAGATCTGACTGAAATTTTGTATTAAGAATCTGAAAGAATTGGCCCTATTAGTTCTGCTCATCGTTGTGAAAACATATTTTTGGTAGTAAAAACGAAACAAATATTTGCTATATGTATTGAGAGTATTGAAACTATTGTGCATTGCCACCAAAATTGATTGAGTTATATGTGAGTTGAATAGATTCTTGATTCTTCTATGCGAAGGTTCTTTTCGAACATCTTTCTCCTCCCACACGCCAATATTTCGAGTATATTGATTGGTTAAAACATACAAAAGTGGATGTTTCTTCTCTATAAACTCCTAACTTGCTAAACCGACTTTGATGAAATTTTCAGAGAAACTCTAGCATAGTCGAAAATCCAGAATTGGTGGATCAAATTTTTGTACCTATATTTATTATCCTATAAATCAATGATACCGTAGAAGAAGAATTTACTAGAAAAAACATCATTTCATTATTTTAATTTTTAACTGTACATTTAAATTGCTTTGCGGCCATATCCTTCCTTTTCTCTCTGTATTTAACTTTATTTTCAGGGAGTACAGTACAAAGTATTTGATGGGCCAAATCCCAAATCATGAAAATATTGGTTGAAATTTTCATTAGATTGAGTGAGTATCCATCATACTCTCCCACATTAAGTTTCAATAGGGGAGTTATGAAATTATTCGCTAAGTCAAGGTCTAATTATTGGAGATATCAGTATAATCATATATTGAGTGTTTTGTCTAGAGAACATCATCATGATTATAATCATCTCTTAATATATTTAACATATTGCACACTAACAACAAAAGGATCATAACTCAAAACTTCACTTTACTGGTTTAGGTTTGTATTGGATACGGCTACGAAAAAGGGTAGGGTATTCGATAGATAATAATGTTGGCCAAGTTTCTCATTATCATTTTTATTCACTTTTCTTTTCTTTGATTTTATTTATTTGCATGCAAGGCAAAGCAAACACAAAAACAAAGTTTCGCAAGGCATGCAGGCATCGGTAGTCAGACGCAATAAAATCATACGATATTCCACCATATTCCAAAAGAAAAACCAAATAAAACTAAAGAACCAAAACAATATAAGAATAGTATCAGAGAACAACAACAACAAGAAAGTGAGAGAGCGAAAGAAGAGTAAAATACAGAAATCATGTTTGTTCGAGATACAAATATACTTAAGTATAAATACTAATGATGACGGAATTGATGATGATGTTGTTATTCTTCTTTTGCTTTTTCAGTCATCAAAAACAAAATAAACAAAATGCAAATACAAAATAAAATAAATAAGAAAAGACAGAATTCGGGAAAAAGATAAGATATATACAATAACAGTAAAACAAAAAAATACCACCAGAAAGAAGGGTATCTTCGATTATGCCGAAGATGTAATACTCTTCACGTATCCCCTAGAAAATGTTTTTTATATGGTAGCTCCCATAATCCAGTGATCGTATGATGTTGAATTTTACATGGTTAATGGTTAATGGGGTCAAACACTTATAGTGTCTAAATTTCAGTTCGATAGCACAAAAAACAAAAAAGTTACAAAAGCAAACAAAAAAAAAAAAATACCTAAAATCGATTCACAAAGAGTAAAAATTGAAAATAATAAAAATCAACGAAATAAAAAAGGCAAGTTTTGCTAAAATGAGAATAGCGCAAACAATATTAAGACAGAAAAACAACAAATATCATTGAGACAAAAACAAAAAGAAATTGAAAAAGAATATTAAAATTTTAAACAGAATTGCAGCAAACAACAACACGCTATACCGAAGCTGTAATACTCTTCACGTATCTGCTAGAAAAACGTTTTTGCCTACGTTCCTTTGATTGAGCACACAGAAACACCCATTAAATTATTGATTTGCTTATGGTTAGATAGGTAGAGAGCACATACTGAATTTCAACATTGAGACCTCCAATATTGGTATGAGAGCGAGATATGCGATCTAGGATATTGAAAATCACATGGTTGGTAAATCTTGGTTAGATACCTTTAGTATTCATATTTCAAGACGATAATACAAAAAAGAAAGGTTTTTCTAATAAGAAAATTAATTTGAATTTGGGTTTATATGGGTGGTACCCAATCCTTGCGGTCCGATTTGACTGATTCTGACAAATGTGCAGAATCTGGTGAAAAGAAAACTTTGTGCTCTTGCTTTCAGCTTTCTAGCTGAAAAACTGACAGACTAGAATGCATACATTTTGCAGATGGACAGGTAGACATGGCTAAATCAATTCGTCTCGCCGAATTGCTCAAGAATATATTGTATGTTCATACAGTGGTGGAAAAAATAATAAAAACAAGTTTGGTTTTTGCATTTTAACAGGCAAATAAAATTTTAAACCAATTCTATTCGCAAGTTTTATTTGTGGATAAGTTTAAAAAACAAAAATCAATCACTTCACTCTTATCAATTTAAAAAAAAATAATCTTTAATGGGGCGTGGGAACCATTCAACTGAAACGGAACAGAAACTGATACGAACTCTTAGATAGCGAAAAAGATAAAACCATGCAAGATATTTCAAAGATGATTAAATAATGCTCCAAAATCCTTTCAAAACAACAGAAAAACTTAAAAGGGACCTGAATATTGAATATTGGTTGAAAGAAGCAAATTTACCGTCTAAAAGTAAAGCAACAGAATATAGTATATTATATTATACGCACAAAATATTAAACAGAGACTGGCGGACGTTAGTTAGTTAATTGAAGAAATGTCTAGTGGTCGGACGAAATAAAATTAATTCGATCGGATCCGATGGGAAATTATATGTATATATGTATATGTATACGGTATCATACAAAACCTAGGCCGACCTAAATTACACCACAAAAAAAAACTAAAACATGTTATATGGCTGTTTTTCTTCCGGTGTGAGTCCAATTCTTTTGATAGATGGTAAAATGTGTGCACCAGATTGTGTCAACATATTAAATACAACGGTGCTCTCATTCGCTGAAGAGGAAATGACTGTAAAATAGGAATTCATGCAAGACATCGACACCAAGCATTCATCAAAACTTGTTAAGAAATGGATTAGCGGCAATCGTGTAATGGTAATGGAGTGGCGATCCCCATCACCCAACCTTAACCGCATAGAACATCTATGGCGGGTCTTATAGAAACGGCTGAGTAACTTTAAAGCAAGAAATAACCAAAAACTTTGGCAGGAAGTCAAGGAGCAATGGTATTCAATACCGTCAGAAGCATGTGAGAATCTAGTAAAATCTGTGAGTCGTAGATGCATTGAAGTAATACAGATACAAATATTAATTTGAAATATTTTTGACTTCTTGGCTACTTATGGATTGATGAATATTTTTTATTTGTCAATTTTTTTTCTATTAATTTTCCCAATAGCAAATTGTTGAAGTATAGTTATTTTAGGTAATAAATATGTAATATCCGATGTCTCCTTCTGTGTGTTACAAACTTTATGACATAAGTATAATACTCATTCATTGCTTGAAGAGTATAAAATTAATTTCAGTAGATGTATGAGTAATTTTTTTGAAAAACATAAAGTTTGGAAAAGAATAATTTCATCAAATGATGGTGAAATATCTCCCAACCCCTCCCCTCCCTTTTTTCTTCTCCTTCTTCCACACTCCACTTTTTGAAAAATTGAAAAGGAAAATTACAAAACTGTGAAAGTGTTGGAAAACGATAAAAATAAATACATAAATGAATAAAATCTGTACAGCAAAAAGGGAAATAAGTATAAAGATACAATGTAGATCGACAGATAGTTCCAATTTTTAATTGTACATACATTCAGTGAATTGTGATTCTTAAACTCATGTAGTCCGTAGAACCACACTTTTGTTTAATATTTTTTTTTCCATATCATCTAATCCTACACTAGCCATTTAAAGATGTACTTATGCACATTGAGGATTCCTAGGAGTGTCCACGGATGACAGCTTAAGAATCACCATACAAATGTCATAGAAAGACACCTTCTACATATGTATGCACGTATGTATCTTTGAAGTTGTTATTATTGTTCGAAGATGAGACATGAGGGCTGACATTAAAGCAGATCAAGATTTTCTACACTCTCCCGATCCCAAAATTGAATGGATTTTGTTAATTTTTATTGTATTTATTTTTTGGTTACTCAAGGTAAAATTTTCATCAATTCTTTAAAGTTGTGGTCGTTTTGATTGGTCAACGAATTGAGACGAATATTTTCATAGGTCCAGGACCCATTTCCATTTAAGAAACTTGATATTATTTTCGTCGTGCACTGATATCTGTCAAACGACACCACAACCATAACAAATTTTTCACAAATTCATAATAAGTTACTTTCTGAATTGCAACAACCCATTGAATTGAACCAAACTTTTGTGATTCTACAAATATGAAAGAATGATTCATAAATTTTGATTGAATGATACAAAATTTTGGATTTTGAAAACGAATGATGATAAGATTAAGAGAAGAAGTTTAACAAAGATTATGGTGATAGGGACTCTGCACTTCATATTTATTATATATATATATTATCAATTATAAAGTATTGGGCAACTGCTGAATTAAAAAGTGGCCATACAAACAGAAACAGTTATGATTATACATGCGTGTATAATATATTGTACATGTATCGTCCAAATGAGGTTACCACTTATAGAAATAATTTTTGTACAAATAATCGAAGAGTGAAATTCTACAAGTTTTGAGAGCCACTAGGCTACTAAATAAATAAAATTGGGTATAAAAATACTATATGTATACATATGTGGAACTACTTGACTTGATTTCACATCTTCAAAAATGTTTCAACATAATCAATAGTCCACATGAGTATCTGCACTTTGGAAAAGAACCATAAATTTATTATGAAGGCAGTTTGTTCTGTCAGTGACTTTTTGAATTTCCCGCACGTTGTAACTTTAAATGCAACACTATATATGGACTGTAACATTTTGAGCAAGCTGCGTCATTGAGTTTGTGTTTGACTTCCCATTAAAAAAGCAGACAACCTTGTGAATTTTGACGAAAATGGAAGAAAATGAATTTTTGTCGATAAAAATCATGAAATTATATTGGACGTTCGGAGAATGAATGTGCCTACAGCCTCAACTGAGCGGTGACTTTACATTTTACATGAATATTTGAATGTGAAAAAGTATCTGCCCTATGGGTGCTGTCGTGGTTTCTCACACACGACCATAAGCGCAACCGTGTGCCCACTTCAAAAAAGTATTTGGCGATGATCAAACACAATTCGAACATAATTTTGCGTTGTTTCCCGTAGACGAAACATGGATCCATCACAACACACCAGAGATCAAGGAACAGTCAAAACAGTGGACTTTTTCAAGTGAACGTGAATGTCGATGGGGGCCTATAGTTATTTTGGGATGCACACAGTGTCATTCACATCCTATACCTCGAAAAGGGTAGATTAATGAATATTTTATTCAGAGTTTTTCTACAAAAAATGTTTATGTTTAAATTATCTTTTAGCACAATAAAAAAAAATAATTGACAAAAATGGCACACATAGACGAGTTGAAGATTTTCCGAGAACTGGACGTCCATCCAGCTACAAGTGCAGTCAAGTTGTCTGAAAACATTACCCAGACATCAGGCAAATCAGTAAGCGCGAATACTTCATAAAAATGGCATACATGGACGAGTATCCAGCAAAGAGCCACACTCATATCGAAGATAAATCAGGGCAAGCAACTAGATTTTGCCAAAAAATATATAAAAAGAGGTAGCAACTTCCTGGGAACACATTCTCTATACTGATTGGAGCAAATTTCAAATTTTTGGTGCGAAAAGGACTTCAAAAATATGACATAAAAAAAGAAAATTGTTTAACCAATAAGCACGAAGCTCAGTTATGGTTTGGGGCTGCATGGCGGCATCAGGAGTCGGTAATCTTGTTTTCATTGAATCTACAATGAACAAGATGGATTACTTGACTAATTTAAAGGGCAATATCGCCCCCAGTGTCGAAAAATTATGCCTGTCAGGATAACGATCCGAAACATACATTGACATTGACATTGGCTACTATACTATAGAGGACACCTAAGACACTTGATCATCCGCCGCAATCTCCAGACCTTAACCCCATTGAGCATTTGAGGTAACACCTTGACAGGAAGATTAGACAGAGGATGATTTTATGCAAGGAAGACCTAAAGAAGGAAGAATGGAGCAAAATCTCTCCTGATGTGACATAAAAGCTTGTCCAATCGATGCCAAGGAGGCATAATGAGATTTTGAAATCTAAAGGAAAGCATACAAAATATTAAAGTTTAAAAAAAGAAATTAACTTTTCAACTTATTATTTGTTACTTTGATTGTTCACTTTTTTTGACACGCAAAATTTGGCCTTTTCTTATTTAAAGTGATCGGTCAAACGGTGTCTCAATATGGACATCCATTTTTATACTCTTCACGTAGTCTTCACGTACAAGAATCTTTCTTTCTTTTTACCATACGCAGCACATTTGTCGGAATCGGCCGAATCCGACCACTAAGAGAGATACCTCCCATACAAACCCCCTACTCAAATTCATGTTCTTATTGGTAAAACTTTTTTGTGTTTTGTGCTATCATCTTGAAATTTGGACACGATAGATTTCTGATCCATATTCATCAACCATGTTCCAGATACTAGGATTACTGGATCACATAGTTCCCATACAAAAAACGTTTTCTAGGGGATGCGTGAAGAGTATTACATCTTCGGCATAGTCGAAGATACCATTCTTTCTGGTTAAATGCATAGATAGATTTGCGGAGGATACAAAAATACATTGCTGGTACCGCCACTATATTTAACTTTTTACAATTACATATGTATTTTTCTCTATTTTAGAAGAGGAGAAAACCAAAAGAATAATTTATGATTTATTACCAAAGATCAGTAGAGGAGAAGCAGACATAATTAGAGAACGACCTTGACTTGAATCTTTTCGTTTTGTTTCAAATAAGATAGACAAAACGACCTAAAAATAAATCAATCAATCAATCAATGAAAGTTTCAGAAACATCATCATCATCGTCATCGTTGGTATATCTCAATAACTCATGTATGTTCTTTTGTAATATTAGATAAGCCCCACAAATACCAATACATATAGCAAATGAATGAAATACAAACACAGATAAAAACCAGAAAGAAGGGTATCTTCGACTATGCCGAAGATGTTATACTCTTCACGCATCCGCTTGAAAACTTTTTTGATCTCTGTTACAGTTTGAGTATCAACAAAGAACACAGTTTGAGTGGCACTTTATTGTACAATTAAGTACAAAAATTTTGTCATTTAATGTGGGTTTGTATGGGATGTACCGTTACTGATAACCCTAGGATCATAAAATTTACATAGTTCGTGGATATGAACCAGAAACTTATAATGTCCCAATTGCAGTTCCATCGAACCATAAATATAATTTGACCTTGGGGTTTGTATGGGAGGTCCCCCCCGACCGATTGTCCGATTCGGGTGACTCCCAAAAATGTGTTGCGTAAGGTAAAAAGAAACCTTCGAACAAATTTTCAGCTCTCTAGCATACATACAGACAGACGAACATACGAACATGGCTAGATCAACTCGTCTCGTCACGCTGATCAAAAATATAGGTATGTATATACTTCATATGGTCTACGATGTCTCCTTCTTTGCATTACAAACTTCATGACAAACTTGAAATATTATCCACTACGTGAAGAGTATAAAAATTAATACCCTTTCTATTGCTGCGCTGCTGCTACTGATATTTTATACATACAAAATAGAATGCATGACACTTGTCTCAATTTTCCCCATGCCTCGATCCCCTCCAACTCTTTCACATTTTTATGGGTCTTGACAATGCGACACTAATGATGATGATGATGATGATGATGATGATGATGTGACAATGGTGGATAAGGGTGTTGGTGAAGGCGGCAGGTGGTTCTCTCGGTTGGATGATGTTTTTCTTTCTGCTGTTTTTTGTTTGTTTAATGTTTATGAATAGAATAACAAAGCAACAGCACTGCCAGAAGAGAATTGCATATGTGTGTATATGTGAGTGTATGCGAATGTGTGTTTATAGATTAGTTCATACTTGAAGTGACCTTGAAAAAGTTTACTAACATTAAAATTTCTCTTCCTCCCACTCACTCACTCTTTCTCTGCTATTGCTATTGTTGCTGTTCTTTCTGTTTGCTTTTTGTTTTTGTTATTCTTGTTGATGTTTTTTTTTTTTACCTTTTTGTCTATTTTTTCATTCATCTCTCTCTCATTTATTTCCTACAATTTCTTTTTGACTTTTGTTCGTTCTCACATTTTCCTCTTCTCTACCCCTACCCCCTCCCCGAAACAACTCATCATCATCACATTCTCTTACACACACACACTCACTAGCTCTGTCGTTGGTTTCTTTTGCTTTGCTATTTTACTATCCAAACTCATCATAAAAAAGTTTCTATATAATTTTTGTTTTGAATAAAAATCAATTTTTATTCAATTAAATTTCATTAAATTTTTTTTTAGTACATCTAATTCCAATAGACCAAAAATAAAAATAAAAAAATTAATTCACCATCTTTTCTACAATATATGTATGTATGTGTGCAAGTATGTATGTTCTCTTGTCATAGATTCTCTTGAAGCACACAAACCTATTGGCACTCTCTCTCACGCTACGCTCACGTTCACCTCTCATCTTGTATTTACTCCTCTTTTCCACATTGAATTGAATATTCGTTTGCACGCTCTCTCCACTGCTCTCTTAACTGTATGTATTTTGCCTTTGCCTTTGCCTTTATGTTTCTAGGTTATGGTCAAGGCGACGACTGACTACTTCTCAAGCTCAAGGCAAACGAACACAAATATAAACATTATTATTAATTTTTTTTTTTTTTGCTGTTTTCATTCTTGTTTTTGTTGATTATTTTGTTTTGTGTGTATGCATGTGCGTGTGTGAGCAATAAAAATTTCGTATTTTTTTTTCTTTGTTCCTCCTCATCATCATCATCATATTCACAACCATCATCATCATCATCATATTCACAACCATCATCATCATAATAAACATCACTCACATGCGATAACAGACTGTTGAACTTTCTCATTTACTTGGTTTGGGATTTGATTTGATGAAATAAGTAAGTGAATAATAATAATAATAATGGAAAAAGTGATAAGAAAGAAAGAAAAACATGTGTGTACATACATGTATATGGATATAATTTAATATTTTTAATTCCAACTAAATTCATTCGTTATGATGATGTGAAAAGAGAATGAAATAAGGGTCCAAACCCACCCAACCCAACCTATTGAATCTATTACTACAACAACGACGACAAAACGCTTTGTTAGTTTAATTTAGTTAGATTGGGTTAGGTTAGGTCTCCCTTCTCTTTATTACCAAGAAATTAATTATTTATTAATTTTTCATAACCGTAATTTCAGGCAAATTTACTATTCCACCCACATTTGTGGCCTGATGCCGCCGGTCCGGTCTATACAATACGTACTTATATGCATAGTCTTTGCCATAGTCTATTATCTACGATGACTCAATGATTTGAGGGAGGGACGTATGTAAGTGTAGCTGCCTCGCACTCATATAATAAACAAAAGAAATTGTTGTTGAAATCCATTGAAATTGTTATTCGAATTCCAAGACAATCCTTGTGTTCAATAGTCTTTGAGACTTGAGTGGTGTATAGCCATTAAAACGACTAACTTTCTCTTCTCGTCTCCTGGATATTTCATGTAATCCAGATCTATAGTACTTCTTCCTTCGGAATAGAAATCAATACATACTATTAATTGACTATCTAAGTCATCATACTATAATGTCAAAATTTCAGCTTCTTGGGTCCATTTCATTCTTATACAATATACTATGTACTACAAATTCTCTTTGCTGGATTGTTATCATGTTGTGGTGGCCCAAAGGGGGTGCCTCAGTTGGTGTTAGAACACTGAGATAGAAGTCTGTGGTAAGAAGACGAACACTGAAGCTGACTCAACTATGCTGGAAGGATTCTGTTCTGGATGGAGACATATGTTGTCTATCCTAAAATATCCCACATAGAATTGTATAGAGATATTTTTATACTTATAAGAAAAAGATATGTATTTTAGGACGCCTTTTTGTTACCAAAATTTATTGCCTATGCCAACCAACATTTTTTTTTTTTTTGATTTACTGTATGTAATATTAAGATTAATTTAATGAGAAAAACATTTAACAGATAATCAGAGAGACAAAGAGACAGAGAGAGATTAATCGGACAAATCAAACATATGCATAAGTAATTAGTTAGTTCTTAGAACTAAGAAATCCCTCATAGAATCCGCGAACTCCCGTCAAAAAGCGGTTCCAAACCCCATTCAAAAAACACTCATACGTATGACCTTTTGTCAATGACAGAGAAAGATAATGCAACAAGCAATTACTCTCTCGCTCGGTTGCTCACTCGGTTTTATTAACCCTATCATTTTATTTCTTTTTTCTTTTTACATTATTCTTTTAAATTTTTTGCTTTCTCCAATAATTCAACATTTCTACATTTTATTTTGTTTTCACACACAACAACAACAAAAACAAAACGAGAAACCAAACCAATCCAACAAAATTGCATGCATTCATATGAAACTGTTATGCTCTCTTCTATTAATTTAAATACTTATGTACATACTCTTGCACTCTCTTGCATGTACACTCTCACGAAGCGCGACAAGCTACTGCTGGTATTGCTACCGCCGCCACTCTCTCGCGTTTTTCAATTTCATACTTTTGTTTACAAAAACAATGCACGTGAGTGGAGAAACTAAGAAACTGTATGTACAAATATGTATAAATAAAGTATAGTGAAATCTCCCATTAAGCGGACACTCCAATAACTGGTAGTGGATTTTCAAAATCACCCATCCTACATCACTGGCTAAAAAAACTGCCTTGGTAAATAATTGAGAAGACATTTGTTGACTTTAGAGTCATAACAACTAAGTTTTGGAATCTTAAAATTCTTTGGCCACACTTATTTCCACTAATACCGATTTCTCTCAACGAAAAGGATGCTGCCCTGTTTGAAAATTTCCATTCCCATGTGACACTCAACGGGGACACTTGCAAGTCAGAACAATAATGCCCTTCGTACATTCAGAACAGTTTACTTCCAATATGGTCAAAATTGACCAACTTCACTCCACCATGAAGCACAGGCTTGTAATATCGATTCCCTAATTTTTATTGTCTCAATTCTAATATTTATGACTTTTCCCCATCTAAATCTTCGTTATGCTCCTCTCCAAGTCTTTCCCATGCATGAATTCATTCATATGATATTTTGAATACAAACATGCATCATTCCTATTCATATGCTTCTATCTATTACATACATACATGAATGTATCCAAACGGACATACGAATGTATTCATGCACATCTCTACAGTATTCTTGCAGCTTCCTTTCCTTACGATGGTGGGTCGATGGGATCCAAGCATGGGAGACTTCACTGTAAGCTAGCCGCCTTTTATTATTTTGTTATTTGTATCTTATAACACACATTTTCTGTTTTTTTATTTTGTTGTTGTTGTTGTTTTGTTGCTACTACTGTGTCGTCAGCAGAGAGAACCAAAATTCCTTTCATTCTTCTTCTCCTTTTACTCGGCAAAATAAAATTTCTAAAAAAAAAAGGAATCAGAAATTCTTTGAAAAATGTACTTACTTTTTTTATGCAGATTTTTGAAGCCAAAAATTTTGAAGTGACAAAATTCGACGACAAAAAAGAATTCAAAGAATTTGTACTTCCTTTTATTCTTTCTGTTCTTCTCCTTCGATGTTTTTTTAATCGTTGTTCGTTCCTTTTTTTAATTTTTTTTTTTTTTTTTTTGTTAATTTTTTGCTGGTGGTTTTTCGTTGGTGGGTTTTGTTTGTTTGTTTTGTTAATTTTTTTGTTCTTTTTCTCAATACTTTGATTTCCCCTCTTTACAATCACACAGACAAAATAAAACTACGCGAAATTGACTAAACGAAAGAAAATCACAAATAAATAATTAAAAAGAAAATTAATTTTTCACACAAAAAAAAAAAATAATAATCCGCCAAACTCTTTCGGAAGCCGGTGAAAATTTCTTGTCAAAAAAAAAAAAAAAAAAGGAAAATTTCTATCAAAAAGTAGATTGCAAAAAAATGCAAAACAGATTAATTTCTAACAATTAAATAATTCAATTTAATTTCAATATTTGTTAGAAATTATTCTTTTCTTTTTTTCTTCTCTCGTAAGTGTGTTAAAATTTGATGAGGAATTTCTTCTTTAATGAAATGAGATTTTCTTATTGAGAGAAAAAAACACACACACATTAAAGAACAAGAACTTTTCACTTTGACAGCTGACTTTGCTCTCAAACAAAACACACATGTCGATTACACTAAAGCTAATGCATGAACATGTTTTCTCTGCACACCTCTATATATTTCCATTCTATCAGTCACTCACATGTTTTCTCTGCACACCTCTATATATTTACCATTCTATCTGTCACTCACTATCTCAGTCTCACCATGGCAACTGTTCCGATGGTGATGAAAATAATAAAAACAAGAAGAGAACCAAATTTTTTTTATTTCTTACAAAAAAAAAAAAAAAAAAAAAAAAAGATATTTTTGCATGAAAATTCTTGTTAATTTTTCTATTTAAACAAAAGTAAACAAATGAAAAATTTAAATTTAAACAATTTGCCAAAACCAAACAATCAGAAGAGAAAATTTTATACCACAAACTTTGATGGAGAGAAATAAGGAGAGAGCTCCTCTCTCTGACAACACTTTACAAACTACCCACCACTCTCTCCTTCGGAACAAATGCATTTTGCCAAAGTTTGCACAACGAAATTTTGCCTATTTTTTATGCTGTGTAAAAAAAAACACAAAAAAAGCACAAAAACAAAATTTAAAAAAATATATATAAATTTGTAATAATTTCTGGCAACAAAAAAAGGATAATTTTTCTAGTTATTTTAATTAATACATGCGTGCTTTTCTTTCTTCCGTTTTTTTTTAAATTAATTACACTTGATATTTTCTTTGTTAATTGTTTGCTTGGTTGTATATTTCATTTGGTTGATTTTTGTTTGAAAGTAAAAAATTTAATAGTAAACGACAAATAAGCGTACTAGCGAGATTTCTTTTTTAAGAGACAACCGAACCGGCCTAATTCTGATTACTCTGATTACCGGCACACGATGATAGCGATGACAACAAATGAAGGTTCGTAGACTTTTTGAGACAAGTCTTCTTCTTATTACTCAATTCAGTATTCATATGTGATATATCATTTGATCTGTCTCTTTCTCTCTCTCTCAATTTGCATTGTTTTGTTAGTGTTGAAGTGTGAGCGAGTGGTAAATATGAATTGATGCATTGTGTTTAGTGCTTCCACACAGGAGCTGGACATCACGATTTTAAAATGAAATTGGAAGATGTGTTCACACAGACTTTGCGCGTTTTAGAGCAGTTTTTTTTTTTTATTGGTTGCATACAATGTGGGTAATTTTAGAAGAATTAGTATTTTTATAAATTTCACGTAATGAATAGTGTTATAAGTTTGTCATGATGTTTTTAAAAACAGAAGCAGACTCCATAAAGTGCATCAGGTCAACAAGATGAATAGATTAAGCTATGTCCGTCCCTCAGTTTTTGAGCTAAAATTTTGATGGTACTTCCCATACAAATCCAAATTGCAATTCATGTTCTTATTAGAAACACTTTTTTATTTTTCAAGTAATCAAACTGAAATTAGGAAACTATAAGTGTTTGGCCATGCTAATTTCAATATCTTAGCTTCCATGCAAATGCAAATCATAATTCATGTTTTTATTAGAAAAACTTTTTTGTTTTTCAAGTAATCAAACTGAAATTAGGACACTACAAGTGTTTGACCCATATTCATTAACCATGTAAATATCAATATCCCAGGATTACTGGAACGCATAGCTTGCATACAAAACCCAATTCAAATTCATGTTCTTATCAGAAAAACTTTGTCGTTTTTCAAGTAATTGAACTGAAATTTAGATACTATAAGTGTCTGACCTATATTCATTAACCATGTAAATTTGCGGACATAATATTGAACCGCAGTATGTAACAGACTTTATCCAAAACAATATTGTAATATTTCACTGTGCTCAATCCGGGACCGTAGGAAAAACATTTTCTAGGGGATACGTTTTCTTCCTGGTTTTATGGATGGTTCCGCGGAATTATTCAAAGATGATTATACGGGGATCTTAATCTCAGTATATTAAGGAAAATGTCGAAAACAAATTTGAAATAAGTTTCCTTGAATATTTCAGTATTTATTTTCTGTTAATAGCAAATGGAAGTATGTAATACTACCAATTCCTGCATGGTAGCATTTCACTACATCTTCCAACTTTAGTTTCTTTACTACATATACATCCTTATCATTGCAGGTTTTTCTTTTCATCAAAAGCAACTCTGCAGGGGACTCAGTACCGCTCTTACTCACTAGCAATGGTAAGAGAGAGGAATCACCCATGCCTGCTTCACATTCGCTGTGATTCAGAGAAAAGTCTAGGAATGAAAGTAATTAATAATGTATCCAGCTTGACAATGCAAACACTATCAATATTTACCTGTGCATTCCATCATATTCTCATTGCAATGGAAAAACTTGAACACCCTTATAATGCAATGTATTCGATTGCAAAAGTCCCACAGTTGAGGGTGTTCCGCCGTATGGTCCAATCTTCTGTTTCTCCAATCTAATATATATTATTTGGTTTAATAATTATTGACTAATATCAAAGTAAATTTACACATACCGATTCTTTCTGGTCAGGCTTTCCAGCTTGCATTTCACTTCTTTTCCAGTGACTCATCCCTGAAGGTTCTAATTCTGCGGCAATCCTTTTATCAATAAGCATATTTTTTTCGTCTAAAGTCCTCGACGTTGGTTTCCCATAAATCTCACTTACTGTTTTATTGTCTTCTAAGAGATTCATCACAATTATTAAGGCTTTTAATTTTTATGCCATTATCAGCTGTTTGGCGTTGGCGCGGTTGACATGCAACAAAAACCACTGAAAAAGTTGTCAATAATGATCAAAGAGTTGGCAGCAATTGCCAAATTGTTAGCTGCGCTACGCAGACTGACCATTCCATTACATCAGTTTAATCTCCGTTTAGTACAAATAACTGAGGTATAGACGGTCGCACAATTCTACAACAATTTCGTCATTATCATTTTTGTCCATTCTAAATCAAAGCTAAACAGTCCAAAAAACCCTCTGTGTGAATGCATTTTTAATTTGTTTTTGGTGTTTTTTGGAAAGGAAGTGCAGTATGGTTGGTCATGTATTCATGAAAGGAAATGACCCGAAAATATACATATGTATGTCAAAAGGAAATGACCAGAAAATATAAATATATAAAAAGAAATGAAGACAGAATACAGAAAGGAAATGAAATCAAAAGAAAAATGATAGCGCAAATGATAAGAAGTATGAAGAATAATTGCTGATTATTGAAAACACACACATGAAGTGAAACATAATGAATGATTGATTATGAACGCAAATCTGAAATGTTCGGATTTGATTACTACTACCTGACAAAACGGAAATATAGAAGCATTCACATGCACACAGGATGTGGGAAATGAAGAATGTTTGCACACACACATATCATTATTGCCAATTATGTTTTGAATCTAAGAAAAATTGGCAATATTATGACATCTATGCCAAGAAGTTGGCCACTCTCAAATTGAACAAAATTAAACAAATTGGATTTGATATAAGCAGCTACAAATTTTGAACAGAATTTGTTGATTTGCATAAAATTAAATAAAACTGAATTAAATGAATTAAAAATTTATAAACAATATGTCGGATTTAAAGTGCATCAAATGTGAGAGCACAGAGACGTTGATGTTGCAAACGATTGATGGTGAAGAAGAACGAATTTGTATGGAATGCAATTCTCAGAAAATGGAAGAGGATCAGCCAACTGATGCTTTGGTCACTATAGAGGTTGTTACTTCTCCACCCTCACCGTGCTTCAAGGCACCTTTTGCCGTAAGACCTAATGAAGTTATTGACTTAATAACAACGAATACAGAGACAAATGATGTTACGAAAACTTGTGAAACTAATGAGGAATGTGATGGAGATGTTGTTGTTGTTGACGGCGATGGTGATGTTGTTGTTGATGACGCTACGCCAAGTGATAATGATATAAATAATAAGAATAATAATCATAATGTGGGTGATGATGATGTTAACATTAAACGACTTGAATCTGGCCCAGAATTACAGAATAAAAACCCCACAAATGAGGCTGTGATTGTGATAAATGAAGACAAAATGGGTATTACTATCATTAGCAAACAGCATCCCAGGGATCCTAGGATATTGTTGCCGCCACCACCACCACCACCACCACCATCACGTAAATATGTCACCAATATGTCAGCAATAGTATCAGAATCAGTTTTAAATCAACAACAAAAGCAAGAGAATGATGGTGGTAATGCTGATGTTTATAAAAACCAAGAATACACAATAACAAAAGAACCAGAATCAGCTTCAAATGCAGCGGGAACTGTAGAAAATGGTGCATCAATTATGGTGGCCAGTAAAGCAGCAGCGGAAGCAACAATAAAAACTGCAACAACCACAGTAACAGCATCAAAAAGAGGAGTGAAAGCTATTTTGCCACCGCCATCAATGACATTGATGAAAACAAAAAGAACAACACCATCAAGAACAAAAACCGCAATTACAACCACAACTGCACCGGCATCAACAATTCAAGAGCCCAAAGCAAAACCAGTGCCACCAACTAAAACTGCACCCACAATAGTTCGTCGTTTACGCAAAAGTACGCGTTCGACGCGTTTTCGTTCAAAAATGTCAGCAAGCGGAAACGGTAGTGCTTCTGGTGCTGGCAATACTCCTGGTCCTAGTGGTTCGCAAAATCATCACAACTATCATCATTATGCTTCGCACAATGTTAGCGGTGGCTCTGGTGGTAACCATGCTAATAGTGGTGCATCTTCGAGTGGCAAAGGCCACAATAAAGGTGGCCGGAATCGTCGAACATTATTTAAGCGTCCGGCGGTCAAGACGCCCATCATGCATGCGACCACTCGTTTTGTAACGAGTGTTTTTTTCAAAGGAAGCTACTTGCAAATCGGTGACATTGTGTCGCTTGTCGATGGTGATAATATGGTTTATTATGCACAAATCCGTGGTCTGCTTGTGGATGCTTATTGTGAGAAATCAGCATTTCTATCTTGGCTTATACCGACACAAGATAGTCCAAATCCCAAGGAAGCCTTCGATCCGGCAACATACTTAATAGGTTTAACATAAAACATGTTCTTATATTATTATATAATAATAATATTTAATAATTTCCTAGGTCCCGATGAAGATTTCTCACGGAAACTGACATATCTAAAATTTGTGATGCATGCACCTAGCAATTATTTTCATGATCGTACAACACCTTTTCCTTTACCAGACGTCATGGATCCGGCTAAGCAAACTGGTGGTTATATATGGACTCATTTACCAGTGGAAAAATCCGGTGAGGAGGATACAGAACAGAGGACTGATGAAGATTAAGCATAGTTTACTAAAAATGTTTTGAGATAAGTTTTGATACCATTTACACTCTCACTCAGATTTTTAATATCATTCACACTCTTATTCAGATTTCGATTTTTCTAATTGTTTCGATTCCATAAAATATTCCTTTTATCATATCTATATGTCTGATTTAAGAAGTTTCAAATTTTGAGCTATTTGAAACTGATCATAACTCATCCTAGTATCCTCAAACTGATATGATAAGTCGAAATTAGAGTTTTAGAAATACAATTCTAAATCCCATAACTGTCCGTTTGTTTGTTGTTTATTACGCTTGGGTCAACACACACACTGATATGATATGATATATCGAATTCTCCGATTTCTGACTGAGCTACTTGCCATACGAAATTCATTTTCAAAATCATTACTATCATTGTTATTTATTTTTTAAAATAAAAGCAACCTTTTTATTCTTTACAATTAACACAACCAATGTCCATATCCAATAATTGGATCGAAGAAACCAATTTTTTGATATGTAGCTACTTTTTAACTTTTTTACATCTTGAGAGATTGATTTTAAAGGAAACTTCTGAAACTGACAAATTGATCTATTTTTATTAAAAAATTGGAGTGTGGAAGGTATGTATGAACTTCGGTGAATCGAAGTTAATGTTTATCGTGTTTATTTTATTTTAAATTTTTTTTTTTTTTTTTCTTTTAATAAATGTAAACTAAGAGTATGTAAAAATTATGTTCACTAATCTATTTAAAAAAAAAAAAGGAAAAAAAATATGTAATATAGCACATCTAAATTTCATTTTATGAACTGAAATTTTACTTGGATTAAATTAGATTAGAGAAAGACTGCGGGCACGATTTGTGGGCCTATTACTATTATAACAAAATATAGCATACTTATAGTTCTTCCGAATTGGCATTCGATATTCAGAGATAAGTGTGAAATTTCTGTTGGTTCTACGTACTATATTTGCCGCGATACCTCAGTTTGGTCCAAATTAGAACATTAGAGTAGATTAGTAAAAACTTTGATGTTTATTCTACATTTGTCGATGGGATTTATTCACATATAATATATTTCATAACTCTACAATGTCTTATTGTGACACTTAGTTCGTTAGTTAGCTCTAGTATAACTTGTATTCTTTTGCGAAAGATAGAAGGCGTGAATGTTTTTTCTTGTTTCCATTCAATATGGTGCTATTTCGTTCAAATATTATTTTTGGTTGAATTCCAAGACAGGGACGTTGCCAGCCCCTTCCCTATCTTTCTTTCCATAATAACCACTTTGTTGTCCTGACACCCACATTGAATGTTACTTATTTCCTCAATGTTATTGATTGTTCTTAAAAGGCGATGTCATGATTTATATGGCTAGATGCAATGGTGCCTAGGTGTAATTGTGCCTAGATGCTAAATAATGCTCATAGGCTAGCAGATACTGGTAAACTACTTTGAAAATAGTTCCTTATGCAGGCTATTATACTCTTCATGAACTGAATAACTTTGTCATAAAGTTTGCAACACCCAGAAGAAGAAGAAAATGTATAGTGTCTCAAAGATTGAAGACATTTAGGTCTCGGTGTAGCATGGAATTAGGGACATTAGAAAGCGTACCTGTTATCAAACGCATGGTTTTGTTTCGCATTATTTGAATGCATTTGATTTGGCTTGATGACGCTGTACCCCTTATCTGATTTATATACCAGAAATTTGTTCCTGAAACTGGGTTTGCTTTTACTTTTGATGAACTACTTTGTTAATTTTAGCAACGCACCTTGTGTGGGTTTTCTTGATATGTTCAGCCCAAGTCAGTTTCCTATTCTATTCAATATGTCAATTTAAATTGTATTAGAAAATGTACCTTAATGTATGCAAACAGCTTGGTGCACATTTCCCCCTTGATGAATAGCTGCCTTGTCATGAGAGTTAAGGAAGCTTAGTGCCATGTACTTAGGACCATGAAAGTGATGCCGGCGGTTTCCTAAGCTATAGGTGGGGTTTCCATACCGTTAAAGTCGAACACTAAAACTACGAGCAGTTCAAATCAGGCGGTACAATGAGCCATAAGGCTTCTGGGTAACCGACCTTTCTATCAAATCCTAATGGACATGTATGCTCATGTATATTCATCATTGATATTTTAAACTTTATGTTTTTCTAAGCACATTTACCCAACATTAATGCAAAATTTATTATTTACCATTGTGACATTTTTGTTGTTTGCTTAGTGGAATTTCACCGGATAAAGGCACAGACTAGACTAGAGCAATCGATCTGCAAACAACCAAATAATTATTCGTATACCTTCAGTATGGTCAAGAAGGAATACTTTTACCGTTGAGGAGATGTTGGTGAGTGAGCTGACTGTGTCCCGTTATCAATCTGGCAAAAGTTGAAGAGGTTTGCTGATCTCAAGAGACAGGGAAGTAGATGTGACTTTTGAAAGGATTGGTTGAGTTCCATATCTCTTAGTATGTTCTTCGAATTGGATGACTTTCAGACATGGAGTATAGCCCGCTTCCTTCGTTGCACTATCAGCGTGTTCATAACCTTCTATACCCGCGTGACCGGGAACACATATGAGTAGTATTGATTCCGGAGTTTGCAAAGAGTTGTTGTGTAAATTTTCAACTCATAAAACAGTTGACAGACTAGACTATCCGTATAGATCATGTATTTCCCCTTATTTGCTTGCGCTATGTGGATAGCTTATTATCGCAACGGTTTCTTCTGCAAGAACTGAGTAGTAGTGATGGAGCAATCCTTGGGATAAAGTTGCACCCCTTTTATTCACCACGGAAAACGAAGTGCTTGTATCCGTTTTGTAGCTGCAAGTTCCAATTTTTTAGACGAAGGCTAGATGATTCCTCCGCCGGCAATTGACGGAATACTGATTTTAAGATTTATGATTAAGGGAAGCGACTATGAGATGTGTTCAAAGAATGTTGATGCGGAGCACATGGAGGATTATGTGAAACTTTATTCCTGTGTTATTGTTCGTGGATGTTGTGTAGTCTCGAAAACAAACGAATCTCCGGCTAGCAGACAATTCGTCGTCACTTTTTTGATTTTTGAGAATTCTTGGTTAGAATGTCGTTTTGTAAGTCGCTTGAGCTACTCTGCTTGGAATATCGGGCAACCCGACCTTCGCAAAACAACACTTGGTTGGCGTTGTTAGTAAAGGTCCTAAGCTTCGTCGTGCTGCAGCGTAATAGTGAGGAAAAGTGGATTTCAGAGTAGACGAGTAACGCCAACCATATATTGGAAGAGCATAATATATATGGCAGGAGCAGGATCTATTTGGTAAAGAATAGATTTTTTTTATGGGCATTTATATTCACATGTGAATGGTAAGTGAATGTCAAATTTTTGGACACATTTTATAGCTAATTTCTTTATTGAAGAATTAATCAATTTAAAAGCGATCCGGTCTGGTTTTGTAGTATCAATCGGTACTTGCATATCAACTATGAACTTTTACCAACATTCGTCATATTTTTTGTTTGAAAAAGGGAAGAAAGCAACTGAGCAACTTGTTAGGGATTGTTGCAACAGTCGCCATATAGTCAGATGACCAATGCATCATTGATTATCGCTCCGCTCATAAAGATCATATGAGATGCTTTTCTTATACATGAGTTAACCCAATCCATCTAACTAGTCTCGAATACTTTAAGAGCTCCGAATAACCTCTTATAAACAATAAAGAAAAATCCTATAAGTTCCAAGTAAATTAATTGAATTTATTTATTATTTGAAAGGATCCGAAATTATAGTTGTGCTATTTAATAATTTATCATGTTACACTGAATTGTAAAAACTTGTATCCAATTGTTAGTTGTTAGGATGTTCTGTAGTTTGAGCTGAGTTCTGAGTTTATTTTTATACATATAATGAAAGTCCGGGAAGTTTATGTGGCAGTGAATATGGTATATGGTATCAGTAATCATCCAAGTCGTCGTTGTTTTTGGGATTGCGGCCGTTAAGTTCTAGCATAATGACATTAAATTTATCCATTTGTAACCCCTCAACCTTGGGGATAGTGTGTTGCATATTGTCGAATTTCATTGCTTCCAGCATTTTCTTCTCTAAGGCTTTAACTGTGTGCTCGTTCACATCCACATTGAAGTCATCTTCGTCCTCGTCGTACTCGTCGTCCTCTTCCTCAGCATCACACTCATCGGCTTCATCCTGGATTCCAATTTTGTTTTCATCGTCGTTATCGTCCTCGTTCTTGTTGTCGTCATCGTCTTCATCATCGTTAGGGATATCATCGTGTTCATCGAGTTGTGTAACGGGAGTATTCTTGACTTTTCTTCCAAGGTTTTTGGGGCGACGTTTTTCCAGAAATTGTACAATGACACGTTGGAGGCTATCGGTTAAATGTAAATCGTTATTGCTATGGACAAGACCGAGACGTTGCGCAGCGTAGAGGAGGATCTTGTAAAATAAGTACACCACAAATTTGGTATAATTATAGACCGCACTACGAACGCCATGCATCTCGGCATCAATGGGTCTCATATTGTGATTTAAGTATGGCAATATAAACCTGTTATATAGATGAATGCATCCGGAACCAACAGTCGGCAACAGCCATAAAATAAACACAAATTTGGTTTCCTCATAGAGCGGCAGCCACCAAATATAATGATCGGTGATAGCAACAACGCTAGCGTAAATAGCGTACATTATCCAGTAGATTTGCCAAATGCAGCACTTCGAAGGGACCCTCATATTTAAGCAATGAAATGTTGCGTACGCCGGATAGATAAATGATACTATTATGGTTAAAATTTTCAATATATGTTGCATTTTGCTGCAATTGGTTTGGTTTTCACTTTTCTTCTATTTCAAATTAAAATTTTACAAGAAATTTTTTGTAGCTAACGAAAATTTGGAAAAAAAATTTTTTACTAGATCTGAATGTGTTGCTGCCAAACTATAAAATTTTTCTGTTTCACATTTGACTTTTTGAGATGTTTAGAATTTTATCAGGTTACTAGATTAAAAATTTGTTCTTTTTTTTTTTGTTCGTTTTCATATGAAAATGGATTGACCGTTGAATAGTGTTGGAAAATAAGATATCGATTGCCAATTTGGCAGCACTAAAAAAAATCATTAGCCAACACTAAACAATGCATGCCATTGCATTAATTACATTAACAACAAAAAATATAAAGAGAAGTGCCGGTATTTAGCAAAAATCCCATCCAGAACCTAAATTCCATGATGGCAGCTAAGGCTTCCCGAAACGATCTCCAAATTCAAAATTGCGAAGCTGAGACTAGCATGGCAGTAGTGGAGGCCCTATCCCAATTGAATCTAACAAAATGCAATCAGACCAACACCGACAGCAAGACGCTTTTTAATTTCTCAACAACAAAATGTAAGTACAATTTTCAGAAGTGTCAAATGGTGGATGGGTCACTGGTGTTTTGGCAAGGAGAGTCTATTAAATGCATATAAGTATGTCAATGAAAGAAAATTCACTTTGGCTTACAAGGATGGATTCATTACTTTCCTGATCAAACCGATACATGAGTTCATATTTTTTGGATGGCGTCAGGGCATAGTGGTTGTTTTGAGAACGAGTGAAGAGATAGATGGACTCGCTAGAATGGGATGGAAGTCCATGACAACGTCCTTATTGAACCAGAATCATTCTGAACTATTTGATACTATACAAAAGCGCATGTGAGACTGCTCTACTCTTCTTAACGGAGGCAGACCCGTTTTCTCGGTAATCCTTTCTTGATCCTTTTTTTATTTCGTAAGGCTTCTGAATAAGCAACCTAATCAAACATATTCTGCTAGCTCCAATATCTAGGCCACCATTACGTACATAGAAACTATATATTTTATATCCGAAGAAATATTGGTATTTGTAATGTATACCACCAAATTCTCGAAGGAGGAGGCATTACAATTATATGTTTATATGTTTTGCTGCAATAGTCCGCCTACCAATTGAGAACGCAATGACGAAGTGACACGCTCCAAACTTTCCCAAATTCAATCTAATCTAATTTAAATATGAAGTTTTCTTAAAAATTTATAAAAATTTAATTTCAGTGAATTTAACTGAAGTCAAATCAGCTGAATATGATGCGTAAGTAATGCATAACTTATTTAATACTATATGTTCTTTCTCCGTAGTTAATTTTTTTGTTTTTTTATTATTTATACTTATTTAGCTATGAAGCACAACTAATCCGGGAGCAAAAAGAATGGGTTAATTTATTGCAATCGGGTAAATCTGCGATACAAAAGAATGAAGCGATTCCCAATAATGTTGATATTAACAAAATGTCAATCGAGGATCGTGCATATTTCGAGGAAGCACCCGATTTTAATGGTTTCTTATCAGATTCCTTGCAATTCCGTCAAGATGCCAATATATTTCTAAAGAAACAAGTTGAAGAATTCGATGAAATCCAAGCGAATATTATGCAAACATGCAAGCGTAATTTAAGTGAACAACAATGGAATGCGGTTGCTAAAAATTTAGCTAACAAAACTGAAACCGAAGGCTATACATTTAAGAACCTTCGCATCTAATTTAAATCTAATAATAATCCATGTACATTATTGTTTTTTTTTTTTTAATTAATATATTTATATGGTTTTTGTCTCTAGACACCATTTGTGATAATCGTTTAACATTCATTATGAAAAGAAATAGTTGGGTTTTGGCCATAGACTCATAAGGATTGCAGGGCTAAATCTTGCAGGACATCGTAGCAACTATGCTTTCTTGGTTAAGTTATCAGGGAATTTGTTGAAGCCACCAAACAGTGTTATTCATTGAGGGACGAAGCCTAAACACTAACATGAAAATCCTTCAAGTTAACTGTGAGAGGCCCCAGAGATTCAATAATATGTGAATGTGGCAGTGACTTGTGTCCTGATTCTGAAACGTTATTCAACCAATCTGAAATATTTTCAACAACTCATCAGGGAATTTGTTGAAGCCACCAAACAGTGCCATTCATTGAGGAACGAAGCCTAAACACTAAAATGAAAATCCTTCAAGTTAACTGTGAGAGGCCTCAGAGATTCAATAATATCTGGATGTGGCAGTGACTTGTGTCCTGATTCGGGAATGTTATTTAACCAATCTGAAATCTTTTCAACAGATTATCGTAATTGATTAAGTGCATTAAGCATTAAGAGTAGCGTGGCTGTCAACACAAATCGATATGCCACTAGGGATCACACCCATAGTGTTTATTAACCAGACCGGATGGTTGTGTGAAGTTACGATGCTCCCACTGAGCTATCAACAGATTGACTTATTCAAAAACGGGCTGCCTATTGCCAATAAATATAGGGATATATCAGCATTCTAAGATCTTAATAAGAGTTGAAGAAAATATGGCAAAGGAAGCAGTTTTTTTTTATTTTTCTATATTAATGTCGCCATTGAAAGCCTGCTGGATATCATAAGCAGAAAACCTCAGGGTATTGATCCTTGCACACGGAAATGAAATTGTATTTCATAAAATCATTTGTGATCATTATTTAATAAAGAAAATCTTTTAATTAAAACAAAACAAAAAAAAAAAATCTTAATACATAAAAATGTGCTTTTCTTTTATCTAGTTGTTGCTAAATTCAATTTCAATGAGACTCCTTTATTATGAACTAACTCTATTATAGCGAAGAATTTACTAAAACAAAGTTACAGTTATTTTGAAGACTCAAATTATAATGAAGTGATCTCTAATTGTATTTTAGTGATTGAGCTAACATTTTTCTTTTCTTAGTTTGTCTTTTTTTTGTTTCTCTCTCTCGCTCTGTTGCATTCCTGGTGCCCCCCTCACCATCTTTATTGGTTTAAATATATTTCGTGTCATAAGCCAATTCTAATTCTATTCTTTATTCCAAGCAGCTAAATATTTCATAAGGTCAGTAAGACTTTCAAAATCTGTACGACTTTGTGGTGGCTCATCTTTGGTTACTCTTGGCAGAGCATTACCCATCTTATTACGAAATTCCTCAAACTACAAAAAGAAAATAAATCAATTAGTATAAATATACATATTACGGAAATTATGTGACATACATTATTGGCACCAGACAATTTCCAAACACCAAAACAGAAGGTGCCCACACCAAGCACAGCATACAGTGTACCCCAGCCTAGGGCACGCAGTGCCAATGCTGAGCCTTCATCCATTAATATGAGACTCTGACGTCCACCTTTTTCAATCATTTTACTATCCGATTTTTTCGCATTGCCCAGTGTATGTGAGAAACCAATTAAAGCTGAGATGCCACCAACTAGACCAAGAAATGAGGCGGCTACAAATAATAATCAGCATTATCACCAATCATAACAACAAGAACAAAAAAATGAAAATCAAAGTTATAAATATTTCACCTTGTATACGAAATTTTCTTTGCTTTTCAGCGAATATTTTATCCTCTAATGTCATTGAGGCATTATTGGTTTCATTCATTTTTCTTTATTTGGAGAAATTCGAAATTCTTTTCTATTTACTTATTTCGCCGCTTATAAAACACAATTTTATGAAGAACAGCTGATGATAGTGGTGATTAGCGTTTTGAAAGGGTTTCAAGATGAGCGATTTTCCAATACTATTACACACATGGAACTTATGTTGGCCGTTTCCATTGCTCCCACTCCTCCCAATTGTTCAAAGCCAACGGACTGACTGAAAGAGAGACAACAAAATGAAGCTACTTGAGAATGTTTGTCAACATTTGTTGGTTGGCCTTTGACTGACAGAGAGAGCCACTGACTGACTGAAAGGCAACAAAAGTGAAGCAACACAAGTGATGCAATCCCAAAGTGTTCTGTTTTTTGTGTTTTACATTCGCATATTGCCATTGACTGATTAAAAGAGCCACTGACTGACAGTGAGAGAGAGAGCTACTACGGACTGAGACACAACAAAAGTGAAGCATTTTCAAAGTGTATTTTATGTTTTACATACTCTTACACGTAAGTTTTTGCTCGCTCTCACCCACTGACTGACCGAAAGTCTTTTACAGCTTATAAATAAAATAAATTATATCATACTTATGTATATATTCAATGATCATATACATATATATATTTATATTATAAAGGTGAAGCAACTCAAAGTGAAAACAGCTGATGATGCTAGTGATGGTTCTCTTGTCTGCTTGGCTGCAAGATGTACCCAACACTGCAATCTCATTCTCAATTTTTCGTTCTCAGCCATTGACTGAGTGAGTGAGAGACAAAATAACAAGAAAAAAAAAAAGTAAGCAGCTACTTCAGTGTTTTTGATCTTTTACATACTTACACATATCGCATATGTTGGGTTGGTTGGTTGGTTGTTTTAAATTAAATCGAAAGCAACAAATATACAAATATACCATATATGTTTGAAGTGCAAAAAAAAAAGGAGAAAAAATGAGAAAAACATAAACTTACAATTCGGTTTAAAGTAAGTTCCAATGAAAATCTGTTTTACTGGAAAAATGCAATAAATGCATACAAAGAATAACGGAAAATTATTAAATGCATTAAGGAAAAGATAGTTTCATCAGAATAGAATTTCTTACAGACGCCTCCCTCTCTCTCACTCTGTTGTCAGTGCATATTTGTTTATTTTTTTATACTATTTTGTTTCGTTATTATTGGAACTATACCAAGAAGATAACAAGAACACAAATGGGTAATGAAATTCATATGAATTAAATTGCATTTGTAATACGAGTGAAACAAACGGCAGCCAGTAGACATCAAGCTGATTGGATCAAATTCCTCTTGAATGACGATAACCGAGCCTGGGCTATATAATTAAGAAGCTGCATTGTCATCGGAAAAAAGACGACGGCAACCATAGTGTTGCTGGTGATGGTGTTGTTGGTGGCGGCGGTATCAAAAGTGACAGCAGTCGGAACCATCGGTGTGTGTGTGTGTGTTTGTGTGTGTGCAAAGTGAACAACGAACAAATTCAGATTAAAAACTACAAGTAGGAGTAACAAGGCAGCAGTCGAAAGCGTAGGTGTAGCAAAAGAAAAACAAGGAACAACACATCTCATTTTCTTTTTTAGCTTAAAGCAAATCAAGCACAGATGAACATTCATCAGTGGAGAGACCAGAAAAACGTACATACGAATTTTTATAAACTGTTCATGAATTAAAGAACACAAACGCACATTCAAAATGAATTTACAATCACTTTTTCGAGATTTTAATCCCAGGTAAGTAAATCGTCATCATCATTAACATCATCATTATTATTGTTATTAAAAAAAAATTAAAAAGGACTAAATAATATTCTGTTTTTGTTTCTTTGTTTGTTTTGCAGCAAATTTATTGTACATAGCAGTTTGCTAACATTTGTGATACTTTTTGCTTTACGACTGGATGGTTACATCGGTAAGTAAGCCAACAGCTGCACAAGCTTATAAAATTTCGGCGAATTACCTCATAACTAAAGACTGATTCACCGGTTCGAAAGACTTTGTCATAGAGTAGTCCTACTGTAATATACTTAGTGCTTGATGTAAATGTTGCCATTTTTTTTTTCTTTGCATCACTTACCCATGGATTCTTATGGACTCTATAAAACCATGTGCATTTTTGAACACTTTGAACATACCCCAAATATAAGGTTGCTTGTTAATGATTTGCCGCTTTTTCGCTAAATGGAATTTGATGCTTTGTAGAGCATTTGGCAAATCTGTATGTCATTTGACAGGTTATGAATGACATTAGCTACAAAATGACATTGATGTCAATGGTTTAATTCATAGAGATCATTAATGTTAAAATTTGAATGGAAATTCTTCGTCGTTCAAGACAAAACCGCAAGCAAATTGCATTACAAAATTTTTGCTATTTAGAAGATGGGAGATTGGAAGACTATGACAATTCTAAACATCAAAAAGTGACACAACAGACCCTATACCCAGTTAGCCAATTAATCTGATTAATTATGTCGACAAAATTCACAAAGACCGTCAGAAGTGATTTATTACAGCTGAGCACTAAAACCGTCTACAGGTAGCTGGAAAATGGGATAATTAGATGCCACATAATGGATCACCTATGCAAATGTTGTTCGCAAACGATTGTAGACAAGGCTTTGACTGCAGATGCGGTGCGTCCCAAAGCGTCGGCCGAGTCCAAGATTGATTGGTTTTATTGTGAATTTATGAAATGTTCCAATTGAGCGAAACACTTCATTCTGAGCGGTATATTGAACAACTAAATCGCCATTTGATGATTCCATTGACCAGAAATTGTCAATAGGAAGGAAATTGGTGTTGTTGTTTTTATAACTGAAATTGTGCAACCGCAGCCTCGCGACAGTTGTGAGTAGTCTCTTTAGCCAACTGTTTTCGGGTGATTCCCGACCACTCAATAGAATCGAAGTGTATTGTTATCTTTGGATGTGACCTTCTTCAGAAGCGAGAACTTGGTTAGGATCACATTTAAAATCATCCACCGCGTTTCGTTTCTCAAAATATATTGGGAACAAAACCAAAAGTTGTTTCTTTATCAAAACTCTCCCAGTGACATTGGGGTCCATATAGTTCACACCAAATTTAAATTCCTGCTATTTTTGAGGAAAATAGCGAAAGACTGTGTAGACTAGGCGAAAAGCAGAAGCTAGACCTTTTGTTACAAATCCTATATTTACAGATCTTACAAGAATCTGATATTCATAGTCTGAATCTGTTGGTTCTAGGTAATGGTTGCCTAGATATCGAAGTCTAGTTCAAATTAAATCCTGACTATGATAAAGCGAATGTTCTACTATTTCCTCGCCAGATAATGCGCGTGTAGAAATGTGTTCCGGTTGTACATTCTTTTGGGTTCATTCTTCAGCGGGTTCATCTGACCTACAAATCACATTGAAAATGTCTGGGCTAGACAAGTTTTTACGGGGAATAGAGAAAGGATATATGAAGTTGAAGAGACCATAGGGTGGGGTCCCCCATGTAATTTAAATTTTAAAAAAAGTATATATTAATGTTGTCAATTGAAATGTCGTATATATTTGTTACGATAACGTTTACTAAGCAGAAATAAAGTAGTTTGGAAATAAACTAAAGGTACTTTCGTACTCATTCAGTTGATGACTTAAAGTCTTTGTTTTTCTATATTCTGCATTGGAACTGTAAACACTATAGAGATTTAGTGATAGTGGATAGTAAAATCTTAGATATATGTGTGCACTAGCTGTCCCGGTGCGATTTGCTACGCTCTCGTTCCAAAACAAAATACCTGTATTCCACCTGTTGTTTAACATAAATCTATTTTTCGCATTGGGCTTTCTTTCCATATTCAGAGGGGTATGTATATTCATCACCTCCAGTCTTCCTTCAATTGAGTACAAAAATCTTTCTTTTTTATTCATACCAAACAATCTCCATACTATGTTAGATAATTTCATCAAAATCGGTGCAGCGGTTTCGGAGCCTTTACGGAAGATACATACGTATAAAATATGGATCACAATTTTAATATCTATTTTTTTCATTTTCTAGACTGGCCTTACTGGGCTATATTTACACCGTTATGGATATGGAAAATAATTGCTATATTGGGTGCAACTGTGGGCGCAATTATATGGTGTCGTTATCCGCATTATCGCCTTGAGGGCGATTCCTATACACAATTTAAGGCAATGCTTATATCATTGTCCTTACATTTAATACTTCTCATGTTTGAGCTATTGGCATGCGATAAATTAACATCGGAACGTCATTTGTGGGTCCTGGTCTTTATACCACTAATCTTTGGATCTGTCGTCAGTGTGGGTGCATGCGTTTGGGCCGTAAAACATGATCGTTCATTTGAGCTGGAATTGTTTTTGGCTGTGAATGCTTTGCAATTTGTTTCGTTGCCATTGAAATTGGATAAATTTGTTAACTGGAATTGGGAAGTGGTCTTTGTGCCCATGTGGATAGTCATTTGCTTAAGCCTGGTCAGTGTATTATATAACATAATATTCTGTGGCATTATGATGCGCACCCCGGAGATCTCATTGCAACAAAAGAAGGCTGCTCTCAATGCTGCGGTTGGAAATATTTGCACAGTTTTGCCATTGCTATGTTTTCAAGTAAGTTGATTTATTCTTATTCATTTGTTTCTTATTTCATATTTTTAATTTTATTCATGTTATTATATTATAGGTCATTATATGTGATAAACTTGAAGGTGAACTTAAGTTTCCGTATATTGTGATTTTTGTTCCGCTTCTGGTGTCATTGCTGTCGCTAATTGTGCTAAGTTTTAGTGCCAAAGGTGGCAATATGTGGTGGTTTGGCATACGCAAATCGTTTAGTCAATTTCTGTTATCGGCCATGCCTTTCCTACAGGAATACGGCAACATATCCTATCATCCGGATCATAGTAATGCAGCCCAATCGCAGCCATTGGATGCTTCTTCAAGTAATGTGGATACATTGCATGAGTTTGAACGTCATCATGATCTTGGCAGTAGCAGCAGCAGCAGTAGTAACAAAAAGAACAAAAAACCAGCTAAAAATGATAGTCTCAAGCCGGTTGTACCAATTGTTAGCATTGATCTGCCCGATTAAACATATATACAATTCAAACACTCTACTATAGTCACTTACAAATGAACACCACATAGAAAGAAAGAAGCATATATGAAACCAATAGAAAACAAAAATACATTCAACAGACAACTCACTGATGATGATGATGATGATGATGAGAAAGAGGAGGAAGAGGAAGAGGAGGATTAAAAGAAACTAATCAATTTTTTATAGATCATAAATTTTTTATATTTTTAAGTACTGCTCTAATTACTACATACTTTTTAATAGTTTTGATAGAGAACAGCTTTGAACTGATCGATTGATTTATATATATAAATAAAAATCAAATTTCTCTCTTAATGCTCGACTCTACATACATTTATCTTTATATACATATATCAAAACAAAAAACCAAAAAACTCTCCCTTGTTTATTTTAATTCATCATCAAAATATTAAAGAAAAAACATTGAAATTTTTGATATTGCACAATCATCATATCGAAAAATCTTCCATTTATAGAAATGCATAACAAATTAAAAAAAAAAAAAAGAATAATAATAATACATAATAGATAAAAATAAAATAATTAAATGAAATAATTAAAATAAAAACATTTATTTATTTGATAATATTCTTAAGAAACATATATACATACATACTACATAGGTAATACTATCTAATACCATATACTTATATCAAAAACTATACTATATATTGAGATCTTTTAGCTCAAATGATTTCCAAATTGACTACCGCCAACAGCAGATACAGATCATCTTTCTACAAAGAGAGATAGAGACAGAGCCGATTTATATTATGATAAGAAGGCTTTCGGTTTTACTATGAGATTCTTTGAGATTGATTAGATCAGAGAAGTGTGGAGAGAGTAGTGAGAGGTCGGATAATGAATGGTAGATAATACTATATATATAACATATTGTATATTCATCATAAACTAAATCAAAGAAAAAAAGATTTTCAAGATACAACACTGTATTCTTATACTACTTATATAAACATACATAAACATACATTCATATGTACTATGTATTACGATGATGATGATGATGATGTACATATATGATGATTAGCATGAATTTTATATAATAAACTTAAATAATAATAATAACAATTTATCATCAACTAGCTGAAATTGAAATGGTTTTTATTGCCTAAAAATTGGATTAATATATGTCTCGAAGCCTTAGAAGCAAAGTTTAATCCAGTTTTCTTTTACAGAAACACTCTCCAGTCTATGCAAGAGTTTCTCTGAAAATTTCATCGAAATCGACCCAGCGGCCGAATATAATAATATAATAATTACTTAGTTCAAAGGAATGCAGACTTCTAGTCTTTTTCCTGGGCGTGTATGTAGGCAATGTTTTCGCTATTTGATTAGGATGACTTAATAATCTGTCAAAATTGTGCGTAATGTTTTATTTTGCAGCACTTGCAGCTTTTTTATGTGGCATGCCGATGCTGTGCTCCATACTTGTATGCCATAAGTCTATGCGGGCTTTACAATCTGTGTATATGTGATGACTTTATTACTCACCAAGAGTTTACTTTTATTATTCTACATCCAATGGAGCTTCTTTATCTTTGCAGCCCATTTCCCGTGGATTCTACGAGTGTGGTGTGCCCAAGTGAGTTTCGAGTCCAAATGTACGCTCAGGTAACAGTGCATGCTTGATTTTGGCATGGGTCTGTTGTTGAATGTGATTTCTTGTGAACATTACTTTGCACATTTCTCCTGCTTGATGAGGATGTTCCACCTCTTTGACCAAACTTCCAAGAGGTGTAAATCTTCCTGGATGTGATTTGTTGCTTCGTTGATACATCCGAAAATAGCTAGGGCTGCGGTATTATCAGCAAAAGTAGCCACGTATACGTTTTTTTTTGTATTTGTAAAGGCAAGTCTGATGTGAAATTGTTGTATAGTATTGGCCCTAGTACGCTGCCTTGAGGAACTCCTGCTTTAATACATCTTAGAACTGATTTTTCATCATATACTCCAACTATATATGTGTTGTTCTAAAGGAAGATTATATCTAATATTTAATACTATATTTATCAAGTGCCTTGCTGCTAGGAAAGTCGTCACGCAATTTAATAACATTTGTGGCCTAGATTATTATGTTGGAATTCTTAATGCAATTAAAAATTTTGGAGATGCGTTCCTTATGCTCCCCATGTATTGGCAGGAGTCCAGAAGATGGTCTACAGTGAGGTCGACTCCGCAGAGAAGGCATGGTGGGCGGACTGATCCGTTGAGAAAGTGTTGATGTGTATTCCATGTATATGATACCATCTATACTCGTGTGCTTAATTTATGCCCAATTCATTCTATTGGATTAAATATGTATGTTAAAACCAATAATGTCTATAAAATAAGAGAGGAGTGCACTGCATTAAAACTGCACTGAAGCATTAGAATTTAGCATTTTGTGGGATGCTGAACTTGAAGCTTAACTAGATTCGACTAAACAAGCAGGTATCAAATGCCATAATCGGGTTTCCTACATCAAAAATACAAAATTATTATTAAAATATTTTACTAAAAAATGAGAAAGGTGCTGAGTGCTGATTTCAAAATTTTTTTATTCTTGTTGTATTGTTGGACAATAAATAATTTTAAATTTTGTTTTTGTTTGTTACTAGAGTAGAAGGTATGCATGCATGTCTGTTTGTTAGTTAACACGGATTTCTTCTTTTCTTTACCCACTTATTTATCGTGTCGCATTTACGCCCCCAGCGCAGTTGCAGCTGTGCTTTCTGTTGTTTTGTTCTGCAACTCTTGATCAACGTTCTGCTGAGGCGATTACTGTTCACCGTCCTATAGATTTGGCTTGCTGCGTCGTGAAGAACGTTGATACTGCTGTTGTGAGCGCGGTCCCGGTCCATTACCATCTCGACGTTGTACATTACCATCACGACGGGGACCATTACCATCACGACGCGGTCCATTACCATCACGACGCGGTCCATTATCATCACGCCGCGGTTCATTGTTGTAGTCGATGCCACGGGAGAAGCGTCTTTGTGATGGTTCTCCACGATGTAGATCAACGCCGCGTTGCACAGCGACAGCGTTCTGATCACCGCCACCCAGACTACGATTCGGCTGATTTCGTGCGTAGTAGTTGCTGTTATGACGTGAGCCACGACCACCACGTCCGCCTGCACCACCACGACCGCTTGCACCACCATCATAACGATAGTTATTACGTGGTTGGCCAAGTTCCTGATTCGGCTGCTGCTGCAGCTGTTGACCATCGTGCGCAAACTGTTGTTGCTGTAATTCGTCACCATTTTGTTCACCAGCATGTTCGTTACCGGATAAATGTGATTTCTGAGAATTAAAATGACGAGGACGGAAGTTGCGGCGCTTATCGGCAGCAAATTGACTACCACGAACTGGTTCACCACCTGGGCCGGTTACATTCGCCGCCTCACTGCCCTTCTCACCAATAACTACATCAAATTCAACAACCTCACCATCACCAACCGAATGCACCGCCTTCTTGGGGTTATTCCGGGTAATTGCACTTTGATGGATAAACACATCTTCTTTGGTGTCATTACGTTTTATGAACCCATAGCCACTCTTCACATTGAACCATTTCACAATGCCAGTTAACTTGGTAGCGACTACCGGCCTTGGTTGTGGCAATGGTGCGGCCTGGGCCAGAGCATCATTCTGCGGCTGCACATGTTCATCTTGCTCAGTAGTTAGCTGTTTTTCCGAGTCTGCCATTTTCTTCTCACAAAAATTGGTTATACAGGGCAACGAGTTTTTAATTCAATGATACTACTTCCGCCAAATTTTTTGATAAGCCTTTTATTAATTGATTGTTTCGTCTATTTGGACTATTTTTACATCATTTGAGTTGAGTTTAATTTCGCAACTTGAAGCTATCTTTCACCAAACTCAATAAGGCTTATTTTTTGTATTTTTAAAGCAAACAAAAAAATAATAATGATGAAAAAATCATAGGAAAACAAGATAAACTTACAATTATATTTAATGAAGAAATTTGTCCAAATAAATTTAAAATTTGAGGTTTCCAATTATGATACTTTTGAAAGGATCCTCAAGGCAATTAGAACGTCCAAATACGAGAGCAAATATTGTGATGGCAAGTGTAAAAGTTGTCTAATTCATAGAATTTACTGTTATATATTCTTAATACAAATAAAAAACCAGAAAGAAGGGTATCTTCGACTATGCCGAAGATGTAATACTCTTCACGCAGCCCCTAGAAATAGTTTTTTGTATGGAAGCTGTACGATATATTAATGCTAGGATCTTGAAATTTACATGGTTAATGAATATGAATCAGAAATTTTTTGTGCCCAAATTTCATTATGATAAAACACAAAGTTTTTGTAATAAGAACATGAATTTGAGTAGGTGGTTTGTATGGGAGGTAACCCCCCTAGTGTTCCGATTTGGCTGATTCCGAAAAATGCGCTGCTTATGGTAAATATCAGCTCTTTAGCTCAAAAACTGAGGGACTAGTTTGCATACATACAGACAATTCAATTCGTCTCGTCGCACTGATCAAGAATATATATACTTTATGTGGTCTACGATATCTTCTGCTTTGCATTATAAACTTCATGAGAACCTTATAATACTATTCACTTCGTGAAGAGTATAAAAAAAAGTCAATTTGCTATAATCAACTTAATCAATTGACGGGACAGTCAATTCTAATTCAATCCAATCATGTTTTTCACATTTACAATCAAACCTATAGTTTATTATATTTATATACATAGGTTCATACAAATATTTAAGAAGTGATATATAGATCTTGTACAGAAATCTTCTTGTGGAGACATATAAACTTTTTTGGCAAAGCATCCCCAAACATTTTCGAGAGATTAATTCATGAATCCGGTGAGTATGGAGGGCCAGTTCAATTACACAACTTTATGGCTCTCGATAAACGACACACTTCCATTGGCTGCAGTGTGTTTGAATCGTCAGCGCGCTTATCTACTCAGCAAAACAGCTTCCGTGTGTACGCAGCCTTATGACCTTTTGAAGGAAAATAACAAGTTTTTAACAAAATTTTATATGGATTGCAGTGGAACGGAATGATCATTATGACAGGATATACAATATTTGCGGAAATCGAAGGCAATAGGAACACTGAAGTGGCCGCAAAGGAATTGATTGGGCTATGATCCATGTCTGATGAATCATCCACATCATAATTTCTGTTTTAGCTGTGAAGATAAGGAAGGATCAGAGAGTATTCATCACCTTCTATGCGACTGCCCTGCTCGTCTTGGTCGGGAAATCGTTTTTTGGTAATTTGGAATGTTTATCAAAATTGCCACAAGGAGACTTGGCTCTGTTCGTGTGGAGACTAGAGGCCTGAAAGAATGCATTCATGTGCTGTTTTACAAAATTCTCGCATTAATCCTACTCATATCTTCCCATGTATTAGAAAACTGTATGAATGAATGTATTCAAAATGGTGTATGAATGCATTTATACAGGCCTCTAGTCTCCAGGTCTGTAGTGGATAATTCAATTATCATTTTTCGAACCAATAAAGTCAAATCATGGCTTACATACTTATTTGCCGCGAACTTAGTAGTACTGAAGGGATATTTTAATATTTAATATTAATAAGGGCGGCTGGTCACTCTAGCTCTAGTAGTGGACACATTTTCAGAATTGTTTTGAAAGGTTTATTTACTGTGGTTTGATGCTTGTGTGAAGAGCAGAAGTGAGTAGTCAGCTTAAATTATTTTTTACGGGAATTGGTTGTGTAGTCAAAACACTCGATATAGAAACAACAAGAAAATAACAAACAGAAGTGACAATGGCAGATACCATTTTTGAAAAAACTTGCCGCACTTGCAATAGTGAATCGCACGATTTGCGAAACATTTTTGACACAAGGATGATTTTTGGCGAAGAATCATCACCCTTGTTAGTTTATAAGGCCATCAATGAATTGGGCTTCTTGGAGAAACCAATCAAGGAAGATGACGATTTACCAAAATACATATGCAATGCGTGCTGCGAACGTCTCATGATTACATATAATTTTAAGAGATTAATTCATGAATCACAAAGTGAATTTGATGTAGCCTTGAAGTATGAAAAACGCCGCCGTGGTAACCAAAATATAATGCCCAAAGTCAGAGAACAACCGAAAATCGCAACAATTGTTCAATACAATTATGATATAAAGTTTGACAATGGTAAGCAATACTCTCAGATTAGATTAGGTTAGATTATACCTGAGTCGAGTTTACCCAGAAGCTTTACGGCCAATTCTGATGTCTGTACTTAGCATTTTCGAAGAAATGCTTTCTGATTCTTCTTCATTTCTACAACTACGACAGAAGTCTTGGTAAAAGGGAACACGCATCGTTTGAGTAATCATCCGAATCCAATTCTTGTTAAAGTGTATGTGCAGACATGTACTCTGCGGTGTGTAATGATTGTAATTGAATGTTACCGGAGTGGTGGTTAAGGGCCCCCAATACCTTACAACTTCATTGGCTTTTGGTGCTGTATGGCAACGAAGCATTGATAGCAGCCTGCTCGACTTGCTGTCAACATTCATCCATATGTTTCTAAGAGTTTCTTATTATTAACATTGCTGGTTGTACCGATACCGGTACCAACTCCATCGTTTATTTTGGTTACATCTGTGTGGTTTGAAAGCTAGTGGCGATACCTTGCTTCCAATCCATTCTTCCCTTTCCGGGAATCATATTGAAATGCAAAACCCTTAATTTTATATATGTATTTATATTTATAATGTTTGTCTTTTTATTTCAGATACAACATTTTACCTTAATGGCGATGATGACAATATTGAGGTAATTGACATACCCGAAAGCGATGAAGAGCTCGAGAAAGAAAATGAGGATGAGAAAGACAATGAGGAGGAGAAAGAGAATGAGTATGTTTATGAGGTGGAAGAGGAAGCTACTGTAAAAACTAAACGTAACGAGGAATCTCCAAAACAATGCGTAGTTTGCAATAGAACTTACAAAAGTTTGGAAGCTTTGAGATTCCATCAGACTGCAATGCACCGTGGAATTTCCATTTTGCAAGAATAATGCAGTCCAGTATTTTAGGATGAAAGACTAACCTTCATATTTTCCTTATTTTTACATTCATATTAAGTATAGAAAAACTATTTTGTACTGTTCATAACAAATTTGTTTATTCTTCACAAATAAAAAAAAAATCAAAACGTTGAAAAGAAGTCGAGAATCTAGACTAGTTTATCGTGGACACAGATTTGCTTGCCTCTAGTCCTTACGTACTTTTTCGGCACGCGGATCATCATGGCGCATTACAACATAGCCAAGCTTATAGCGGCGATTGTCACCATCGTTAGCATAATAGTTGGCCAAACCGACACCAGCCATTACCAAACCCATAAGTGCCAACGCAGTGCCACCGACAATGTCAGGGATTTCATGCCATGCGCGCTTAAATAGTGAAGTTGTGCCACGTGCTGCCGGTGCCGACATTTTCTGGTAATCTGTAAAATCAATGAATGCAATCAACTATATAAAATTTATTGGATATTGTTTTAAATACCTTTTTGCTTTTTGGTTACACAACTTAACAAAGTACAAAAGTTTGTTGCTACTGCTCACAAACTGACAGCTGACAGATAAACAGCTGATATCTTGAAAACAGTGCTGGAAAATCACAGTAAAGAAACTCATTAAAAATGTCATTAGTTAGATTAAAAGAAACTTCCTAAAAATGCCACTAGATTGTTTGTTATTAAACTGGTAACTTGTTGAATTCTGTGTTTTGTATGTTTACAAACAAATTGTCCTACAGATATTTGTAAATTGAAGGCCGAACCGCAGGACCTAAGCATTTGAAAATGCGGCAGCATATTCCCATTAAGATAATGAAGATTACCGCCTCGAAAAGGAGTTTTTATGTACCACTTCTAAGATGTTTTTGTGGTGATTCAAAATATATCACCTGAGATTGCTGCAGCGTATTACCATTGATATGGTGCAGATGACTGCTTATAAAAGGACTTTTGATGTACCACTCCTGAGAGGTTTTTGTGGTGATTTAAAATATACTTATCAGAAAGGAACATAAAAATAATTTTCAGTAAATTTTAGGACGGCGCACAGACCAAACCGCTGGACCTAAGGATCTGAAATTTCTGCGGCGATTTCCTATTATAACCATAAAGATGACTACTTGGA
>JBANCV010000332.1:0-45819 GCA_037040105.1 Amiota albilabris
CTCACACAAAGATGGCGGCACCAGAAAATGCCCTGCCAGAAAAGTTCGGAAACTTTTAACACACACCTTGTATATGCTAAGCATTCGAAATAATTCTTTAATTTTGGTACCTGAGTCGATAGAATTAGACAAGTCTTTCATATTTTTCCCATATGCATGCACATTGCTTAAGAATGAGGAAATAACTTTATGGCTGCTTTTAATATTTTTCGATATTTAAAGGATTGAGTGACCAGATTAAGCTTTTAGTTTTGCCTTTCTTGTCTCATCCAGCACTTTTGCTTGTCTCAAATTGTAAATTGATCAAATTAAATAAATAATAATTTGAATAAGTCAAAGCGAAAATGTGTTAAACGGCTGTCGCAGAATTTATGCAAGTATTTTTGGTCTCACTTCAATGAAAACAAAATAACGCTAAACTGCCAAAGCTCAAAATTATTTTTATAATGAGTGTAAATGGAGAAGAATGAAAGGAGTGTGTGTTACAGAGTATCCATACATACTAAATCTTATTATTGTCTTGAGCCTCAAACATTCTTAAGTAATTTGTGGTCATTGAAATAGTTTCCTTAAATATTTCATAAATGCAATTATCTTATCTTCAATCTGATTTAGGAATTTCAAAGGAGTATTTCCCAATGTCCATAATATTATTCTAATTAGTTAAGAAACAAGAAATGAATCAAAAAAATCACTTTCACTAACAAATACCAACAACCAAATACATACAATAATTTATTTCATGCACAAGCTTTTAAAATATTTTCGAAAGGACTGTCATACACCCACACACATTCACACACACGCAGGGGACTAGATAAAATGCCTGTAAGTATGCAATGGAACAACAGAAAACACAAACGTGTTGGTATTTGACTTGGTTTCGCACCACCACCGCCATTGCCACTAATATTGCTGTTGCCATTACCACTGCTGACGACACTCATATATACATACAAACATACACACATAGACACATAGTGTACAAGGACCCGGATATTGCCTTGAAGCAACGTTTGTTTGCTACTCGCTTCACAACCATCACATCGCAACGCAACTAAACTCATTTTATCGTGACTGCCTACAATAACACCAAAAATACCACAAGTGGAAACAGAAACAGAAACACCCGCAACCCGGATCCAAACTCCCTCCCAATTTTACAAATATTTTAAATATTTTTCATTATATTTTTCTTCTATATTTATTTATTTATTTATTTTGTGGTTTTGATCATTTAATCATGCTGCAACTGATGCCTTAAGGCAATTTCACAACTATTTTAATAAGTATGCTGCACATACATACATTTAAGTTATAATACTTACTTCATATTCAAGTTGAAATGAAAAATTAATAGAAAATAATAAAGTATAAAGTATAGATTAAGGCGAACTTACCAGCAAACAATTTTTGTCGATTTCAATTCAAGTGGCTTCTTGAAGTTGACCAAAGATTTGCTTGTTGCTGCATACGCACAATGCTCGATGCACGGCCACAATACTTTGAAGATTATTCAAGAATGAGAGAAAGAGATTTGTAGTGAGAGACAGAGACAGAGACAGAGAAAGAGAGAGAGAGAGATAGAGAGAGAGAGATACACAGAGATAGACACAAAAACAAATAGATAAAAAGAAAGATTTACATAGAAAAATGTGCAAAATTCTTTGAATTTCTCGTTCTTTAAAACTCTCAGTTCTGCTTCTTTCTTGTTTTCAAAAGTTTTTTGCCTCTTTGTTGTTTTCTTGTTAAATTCTCCAAAACTTTTAACTGTTTGTAGTTGCTTATATTTTTATTGTTGTTTATGATGATTTTTCTGTTCTGCTCTATTGTTTTCTTTGAATATTTTTCATTTGGTTTTTTTTTTTTTTTTTTTTTTGTTTTTCTTAATCTCGAAATTTATTTATGAATTTTATTGTTGTTTTCAGTTTTTGTTGATTTTTGTTTTGCTTTTGTAATTTTTTTTTTATTATTTTTTTTTTTTAGTTTTTCCATGATGTTTTTGAAATATGTTTTTTTTTCAAAATTTTGTTTTTATTTATTTTTTTACTTTATTATTCATTTATTAATAAATTATTGTTTTTGAAAATATTCATTTCAGATTCTATTTAATATATTCCCCAGGGCAATCAAAATTTCGAAATTGTTATAAAAATCAAAGATTTTATTATTTTCTGGTTTTAAAACATTTAAGCCTTCGGCACATCTGGATTTGGTCTGCGAGACTGGAGGCTTCATTATTTATATGATTGCTCGGTCACTATTTGTGTTGAACTAAGTCTATTTTTTTTTAAGGTTCCATACCCAAGTTAAGCTTCCTCAGTCCATCCGTCCGTCTGTCTGTCAGCGGAATGTATCTCATGAGTAGTAATAGTTAGATAGTTAAAATTTTTACAAATAATGTATTTCTATTGCCACTATAATAACAAATAATTGAAATAAAATAATAATAAGTGAAAACATTAAACGGGGTTCTCATATGAAAATCGCAAGTGTCAATAATGTCGTAGCTGCAGAAAGCAGAGCAGATGGTAATGCAGTGTAATGTGATACAATTTCAAATTGATTAAAATTTAAATAAAACAATAATCAATTAGAAATTTTATTATAGATTTTTGTATTAATGTTAAATAACTATTAAAATGTAACTGTATTTATATTGATGTAATGAATGTTTCATTTACGAAAATATATAATGTTAAATTTCCTGTTCAATGTTACGAAAGCCTTGCACTTTGCCTTTGTTAACATTGATTTCATTTTGTTTTAGAACCTTTGAACCCCATAACTGAGCGTCATAAGTCCAAACAGGTTTAATATTTGGACTATCTTATTTCGAATGAAAAAACCATGACTACCATACCCATAAGCCAATATATATTTCTTATATTTTTCTTTTTTTTTTTTTAATTCAAATTCTTCTTTCTTTTTCATTATGCTGTGTGCGCTCCAACTGAGCTTACCATCTAAAGTCATGCCTAAATATGTACTTTGCATTATTCACCTACACAATTTGTGCAGTGTTTATATATATTAGAAGAGATGGCAGTATATTGTACTTGAAGTTCATGTGCACCGACTTCTACCTACGCAGTTGATATATTCATATCATGATGATACATACTTGTATAGAAAACTTTCAACCCACACATATATAAATGTAGAGAAGCAGCAATAAGGTAATATATATATATACATATTGTACATACATATTCTCTTTCCAGGAATTCAAAATTCCAAATAATTGAAAGCTTGTTGCCCTAATGGATTGCCTTCATTGCATAAAAGCTTTGATTCCTAAGGTTACCATGGTCAAGTGCAACTCAATAGGCAGACACATTTGAGGGTCGCAATGCATTTCAAGGCCATAAATACCTACGCACACCTGACAATAATGTTTCGTACTAAACACATTCGAATGATCTCGATTAATTCTGAAATGGAGATTCATTCAATTATGTTTTATTTTGGTTTTATCTAAACTTCTATGGCAATCAAAATAAATATTTTTTATTTATTTCAACAAAATTTATTTATTTAAAAGATTCATTTCCAATTACTTATTTCTTTACATTTTCTGTTATATTTGTCATTGGTTTTTTATTTTTCTTTTTTTTTCTTCTAAATTTATTATATATTTATATATATATATATACATATATATATTTTTTTTTTTATTATCAAAAGGAATTTGTTTTCAATTCAAAATTAAAAATGAATTCTTTCATTAATGAATTTCATTCATCATATATGTGGTGTTCATATATGTATAATAAATATTTCCAATTTATTTGTTTAGTTTTTTAATTGAATTAAAATAATAAATAAACCAATTAAATGTTTTATTATTTAATTAGTTTATTTATTTAATTTTGAATTGAAAATATACTACTTCATTTTATTTACTTATGTTTTTTTTTTTTGTAAACAATTTTATTAAATTTGAAATGAATTTCTTCTTTCATTTATTTAAATTTAATTTTCTGTAATATTTTGAAAACTGTTTTGAGGACTTTTTCATTGTCAGCAACATCATCACTATTATCGAATAGAATCCCTTACCATGATGATGATGTGTGTGTAAATATTTTGAATCGAGTGTTTAAGTGTTTTTCAAAAATCTTTTACATTTACAGTACTTTTTTATGTTTATGTTTGTTTTTAATTGCAATTAAAAATGCATACACCAACACACACACACACACACACACTCGGACACACATCCACACTCAGACACTAATGCACAGATCTAACTCAGACACTCAGATACTTTTTCATTTCCATAATAGAACACAATTAATTTAAAAAAAAAAAAAAAAAAAAAAAAAAAAAAAAATTACAATTAAAAAAAAAAAAAAGTAAATATCACTGAAAAAGATAACAAAATTTTAGATGAAATTAACTATTTACACACTTAGGAGTAGAGAAAGCTTCAGAGAAAGCGAGCACTTATTGTAACTATGCTGATTGCGTTGTGTTGCGTCTGATATCCTTTGCGTGTTAAACACCATTAATCGAGCTGAGCACAACTGTTCACAGTTTGACTCTAGCTGGCTGCCAGGATGGCTGACAAGCAGGCAGCTAAGCAGGATGACAGAGTAGAAGGATGTGGGTAGCAGCATCCAAGCCGAGTTATGCTTTCTTTGTCGCAGTTAGCGGCTCTGTTGGCGTCGTTAACGGCCTCGTCGTCATCGTCATCATCATCGTAGAGTCAACGAAAGATACTCTCACTTACATAGATACATTTCGACATGCATACGAATGCAATTCTATACTAAGCGTCATCATCATCGTCGTCGGGTACTTCTGCTGTTGCGGCTGCTGCTGGTGTTGCAAATCCAACCCACGGACGCATTCTTTAGAAACACCCACACAAAAAGGTATCAAGCAAAACATTTCCAACATTGCAGTTGTAGGTTAAACTCGTGTCTCGTATCTGTTTTGGGTTCCTTTGGATGTTTCTCCTTTTTTGCTTTTTTGCTATTTTACTTTTGTAGTTTGTTCGTTTATTCAATCGTTTGCTGGCTCTCTAGCTTTCTCTCACTCTCTTGGTTGTTGTTTGTTGCTCTTTGAGTTACGCTCATTAAGATTCTTATGTTTATTTTCATTTTTTGTTCACAATCAAAATAAACAAAAAAGAGAAAAAGCCGAAAAATAACATTAAACATGCGAAAGATGCATAGAATGCTGAAATGCTGAAAAATTGAAGAAACTAAACTATGTTTCAACAGAAATGTGTAAAGCAAAGTTAAGAAAGAATGTCGAAGGACATAAGGACGGTGATGGTCAGAAGGACTGAAAGAAGAACTAACTGACAAAAGGACAGACAAATACAGCAGCAACATCAGCAGCAGCATCAGCATCAGCAACATTAATGGCGGCACCAGCATCAGCACCAGCAGCAGCAGCAAAGAAATGCATTATGTTACAAGGGCGCTGATGACGGAAAAAATATAAACGCACGAACTAAACGAACGAAAGAACTTAAAAACGACTAAATGAACGAATGAATGAGTGAACAGGACAGACAAATGAACGAACCAACAACAGAGTGGTGAACGAACAAGCGTGAGAACGTCAACGACAATGCTGACGATTGACAAATGAATGAGCAGAAAACCGAATAAATGAACAAAACTAGAAAATAGAATGTTAAAAAAATGAATGTAGAAATTAGCAGGCAATTTTATGCCATTTGAGATGTGAGAAAATATTCTAGCGCAACAAAAAATTAGCTGAAAACCAAGACGAACCGATACGAAACAAATAATAAAAGAAACTCAATCGAAACCGGAAATGAGCGCAAACCTAAGAAAACTGCAACAAAAACAACGACAAAATAATAAGAAATAAGAAAATGCATTACAAAACATAATGAGAATGCAATGTACAAAACTGAATTCGAACGACCAGCAAAATAAGCTCTCGAAGCTAAGCTAAGCTTGAACTGTGAGATGAAATGAAACAATGCAAAATTGTATTGCATACCATGAGGCGTATTATATGTTTAGCCATTTGCAAGTATGAAAAATCAACCATTGACCGTCATCACCTTCAGCATCAGCATCATCAATTGCAAATACAAAAACAAAAACAAAATAATTTATTATTTTCTTAAAGTCAAGTTATCAAAAAAATCTAAACCGGAAATGAGGGTAAACCCTAGAAGTATGCAACAGCAAGGAGCAAAAAACATTAAGTCAAAAAAAAAACCAAAGAAGAAAAAGAAATCAGAAACGTAAAGCCGAAAACAAAATTTGGAAAAAAAAACACCTGAAACTAATGTCATAACCAAGCTAAACTTAAATTTCATTTCTAATGGATTATGAGCAACAACAAAAAAGTGTTGCATATCATGCGGCGCAATTGAAGTTATTGCAAAATAAAAAAAAAATAAAAAACAAGAAAGGAAGATGTGAAGAAGTGAAGAAGTGAAGCTTTCTGTGTGATATGACATTTGATTGCATGAAAAATCAAGAGAAAAACAAATTTCAGCCAGCAAAAAATCCCATTTAACCATAATCAAAGTTTTGAAAAAGGAAAAATGTTGTGACAAAAATAGCACTATAAGGATACAGAACAGTGGTGGGCATTTTATGCCACCATATCATGTGGTTATCAGCAGCAACACTTTGTTATTGTTATTGTTTTTGTTGTTTGGTTGCTTGCATTCAATTTTGCTGTTTTCATTCAGCTATGATGACGCACTTTATACCATTTATGAAATGCAAATGCCGAAAAGGAGTGGGTAATTTTCTCCCACGCAAAACAGGAATTGAATATTAAACATTGAAGGTCACTCATTTGCTTGTTGCTATTCCTAATGAAGGTCATCCATCAATTCAAGGATATGAGATGACTTGTGGTTATATTTTGTTGTTGTTGTTGTTGCTGTTGTTGTTGTTGTTGTTGTTGTTACATACAACAAATTCAAGTTCACATGGCAAATAATGAGAAAACAATGATAGTCCAATTAAAAATTGACTTTCAATTTTTGTTCAGTTCGTGTTTGTGTTGTTTGGTTTTGGTTGGATAATTATCTGTTAAAATGAGACTCAAATTACTTGTGTTCGTTCTGTGTTCACTTGATGTGCATAATGTGTTCTGTCAGTATGACAACGAAATGAGGAACAGAATGATAAGGAGAGAGAAGAAAGAGGATATAGCATACTCGTACCTAACCAATAAGTGAAAGTGTAAAAATAAAAATAAAAATAAAAATAAGGGGGGGGGCAAGTAGGGGAATATGCATGCAACGAAGGATGAAAAAATGAATAAAGAACTGGATGAGTGTTTACGGTTGAAAAGATGAAAAACAGCAGGCAACAAACACATGATGCTGATGATGCTGATGATGATGGCAATGGTGATGGTGATGATGGTGATGATGGTGATAGTGATGATGATGGTGATAGTGATGATGGTAATTTGCTACTGTTTCTGCTACTTTTGTTGCTGTTGTTACTTTCGTTGCTGTTGTTACTTTTGTTGTTGCTGGCATTTTTCTTGTCGCTGCTACTTGTAATATTACTAAGCTTTATTTACTATTGTTTGTTAAGTGATATTGTTCATGGTACGTGGATATTGCAGTTCCTGTGCCCTTGGCAAAATATGTTACTATTGTTTTTGTTGCTCCTTCTACTTCTGTTGACTTTGGCATATACATGATGATGAAAAAAACTGTATAATACCAACAACAATTGAAAAAAATGACAATAATAAAAACGTTTAAACAAAAGAACTTTTACATACTTTTTTTTCTTATTTAAAAAAATAAGGAGATATTGTTAGTTACTCCAGTAAATCTTTTTATACTCTTTACTCAGTGCATAAAAGTATAATAAGTTTGTTATAAAGTTTTCTGAAACACAAAAGGAAACATCGGAGACTTCATAAAGTACATGTATGACGAGTATATTCTTGATCAGCCCGACAAGACGATTTGATTTTGCCATGTGCGTCCGTCCTTCTGTCCTTTTGTCCGTCTATAAATAAGCAAATTTCTGCTCTCAATCACAGAAGCGTAGGTAATAACGTTTTCTAGGTGATACATGAAGATTATGACTATTTCGCCATAGCCGAAGATAACCTTATTTTTTCTTATGCCATAACTATAGAAAAATCAAGAAGATGTCAGTTGAAGACATCTGAACATAACCAACAAAATTAATGATATGTTTTGGTTTAGGATTCTTACCACAGATATTATATCTCCACTATTGGAGATTATTTTTTTTTTTTTTAAATCAAATTCTCTAGAGCAAAAATATAAGTAACATTTGTGTCCCAGGCCTTCAACATAAAAGCAGGCTGTCCATAAGGTTCTTTTACCCTTTACAACTCTTATACCTCTGACTTCCGAATACTGAGAGGTTGCACTAACTCAATCTTTACTGAGGACGTAATAGGCCTATGCTCCAGTACCCTAGGTGCAGACATTTCTAACAAGCTTCAAGTAGATTTTGACTATTTTGTTTCCTATTTCTCGAAGTGAAATATCCTAGTAAAAACGAAAAAACTCAGATCATCTTTTTTTACCAGAAACCGGAAAAATATAAACCATCCTAACAATCACATAAAGCTAAACCATGTTAACGTTAATTGAAAAAATAGTTTTAGATTGGCGCACTGGCTTTTTTTTATTGGATTTGGTTCTTAGCGTATATATATTCTTGATGAGTGCAATGAGACGATTTGAGCTGGCAATGTCCGTATGTCCGTCTGTATGTATGCAAACTATTCCCTCAGCTTTTGAGCTAGAGTGCTGAAATATTACACGAAGCTTTCTTTTTTGCCATACGTAGCACATTTGTCGGAATCAGCCGAAACGGACTACTAGGATGGATACCCCTCATACAAACACCCTACTCAAATTCAAGTTCTTATTAGAAAACTTTTTTGTTTTTTGCGCCATCGAAGTGAAATTTAAAAACTAAAAGGGTTTGACCCATATACATAAGCCACTAAAATTTCAAGATTCTCTGACTATCAGGAGGGGTACCTCCCTTACAAAGAACCTACTCAAATTCATGTTCTTATTAGAAACATTTTTTTTTTTTTGCTTTATCAAAATGAAATTTGGACACCATATGTTTCGGATTCATTTGCATTAACCATATAAATTTCAAGATCATAGGATTACTGGATCACATAGCTCCCATACAAAAAAACTTTACTTAGGGGATGCTTGAAGAGTATTACATCTTCGGCATAGTCTAAGATACCCTTCTTTCTAATTTTTCTTTATGATTGTCTTAAGCAAAAAATATTGAAAATTTTTTAACATATAATTTACCGACCTACCAACTATATATTCTCAAAATATTCACAAATGTAACAGATTCACAAATTGTTCGTAAGTGACTGATAATGTCATTTTTGGTACATTTGTTACATATACAATATAGCAAGGAAAGCACTTTGTGGATAACAATTGTGATTTTTTTGAGACCTTCTTTTCATTCAGTCATAAAAAACTCACAAAATAATGATAAATATCTTTACGTACTGTTATCTCAATGTAATACCTTATGTATGTATGTATGATGTTGTGTTTTGTTGTTAGGTTTCAACAATTTAAGATGACGATAAAAATTACGAAGAAAGACATGTATGCATTAAAATATTTGCGTGATCATATTGATCCATTTACAATACCGGACAATATTTTTGAGAAATATTATATATTCTTAGGATCCCACATCTTGCCCTTTGATAAAATACATATACACGTATAGGCAAAAAAAAAATCATAAGAGGTATTGAGTAAATACTTTTTTAAAAATTTTTCGTTGTTATTGCACTTTTTTTTTATTTAATTTTACAGGCACAAAAGTATATTTATTTATAAGAAAGTGCAAAAAAGTATCTATGTATCGAGAAGAAAACATATTGTTTATTGTCTCTTAAAATGGAAAACATAAGAAAGGAAATAAGTTTGAGTGAAAGAAAAATTGTAATGTGAAATGTGGGGTGTAAACAAAAGTTATAGGGAGATTGGAGAAATAATAGGCAAAGCCCGTTCTTCAGTGCAGATGGTAATCCAAAATTATGTCTCGACGCATTCCTTTGCAAGATATATTTTTGATTTAACTAAATGAAAATATCACATGAATTAATGAGGAAAAATATTTTGGTTCTTTTTTATTTTAAATTTGCTCTAAAAATCAATTCAAAGTGAGAAAAAAGCCTTAAGTTCTCGAGAAGTCCGCAAAGTTCTAAGAATTGCTTCTAATTGCAGCCAAAATAAAAAAATTAGCTGAAGTAAATTCACGCAAGAAAACCATTCATTTCGAAAGCTAAACATCTTGTGTGTTTGAAAATAAAAATAAACCACATCTTAATGCAATTCACAAGGCCCTGATTTGCAAAACAGTGAAATTCATTTATTTAAATCGTCATCACAGCCGTCAGGATGAGTCATGGTATGGAGAGCGATTCCATTTTACGCAAAGATGGATTTAATTTTTGTTAAACAAAGTATGAATGGCATTCATTTGAAATCAGTATTTCCAAAGATAAATAAGCTTTTTGAACTGTTGCAGTGGGTGTTTCAACAGAATAACTGCTTGAGTCGTAGAATCCTACATATCAAATCAATACATGGAGGTAATAAACTTTTTAAGACCTAAGGGGCTGGCTATCTCGCAAAGTATAAGAAGGAGACAGACAGTACGACCGAAGATAAGGAGTCGTTAAAAGCAGCAATTAAAGTTGATTGGAGCCAAATTAAATTGGACTACGTAGACAGTCTGTACTCCTACATGAAAGACAGGATGTTCGAAGTCATAAGCCATGAAAAGGTGGCAGCGCTCACGATAAAATATAATATTTAATATTATTTAAACTAATTAAATTTTCTATTATAAATAAAAACAAACATTTTCTGTCCGTAAAAGAAATCTTGAAAAAAATTTATTATATATTTATTATTAAAAATTGTCTAACGTATGTTAAAATGTAATTTTTAAAAGGAGTGAAGGCCATTGGTGTATCTTTCACCCTTCAGTTTCTTTCGCATTCAAAATTATTATTTCTTTAATTTTTAAAATGTTATGAGACCGACCGAAGGTTCGGAACTGGTTTCTGCAGTTTACCGAAACTTTAAATAAATAATAAATTGATCACAAGGATATGTATGGTGAACGCAATAATTAAACAACTAAGAACTTTTATTTTTGCTGTACTAATCGTTATAATTAGAAAACATTACTAAAAACCTGTAATTGGATTGGATCGAATGGTATCCAATGATATATATTACTTGGTTCTGAGAGAGAGAAAGAGACAAATTTTCTTATAATTTATATTTCTCATACAGAGGGGGACGTTGTCAGGCTTAGGCATGGGCCAGCGTTAAGAATTTTCGTTTTGCGACATTTATCAAAGTTCGTGATAAATCCACTTGAGAGAATAAACTTTGAATGACATTTTGATGTCTGTAAGCGAAAGCAAAACATGTGTTCTGTGCACAGTTTTTAAATAAAATGTTCTTATTTCCTTGAGTCAATTTTCATGGCAAGTTGTGTGATTGGGTGTGTGTGTGTGTGTGTGTTGTGTGACGTGGGAATAGCCATTGCTGTCAGGGTTGGGACCTATAGATAGGTCCATAGAAGCGTAAAGGAAGAAGATACACAACATAAAAAGGCTGTTGCCTAATTTGTATTTATGTATGGCCCAATCCCGATACTAAAAAGTCCAACCCTGACATCTTTTTTTGCATGTCATAACTTGTTTATTTTCTATTTAATCGAAATATAAAATGAATTTCTTTTTCTCAAGGCCCTTTCAACAATATATTTACAATAATAATAATAATACTTGACTAGTTGAATGAGTCCTTAAAAAATACGAAAGACAGCGCTCGTAGCATTGACTACTTTCCCTTATTTTTTTTTTTTTTTAAGTTTAATCCATCACTAATAACCTGTTGAAGTCTCAATAATACCGACAACATTGTTTCATTTTTATTTAAAAAGCTTAACACCGAAAGAAATCAAAACTGAATTGATGAAGTTCATGGCACATCTGCTCCAGCACTTTGCAATTATTTATAATTGGATAAATGAGCTTAAACGTGGCCGTACATCCACAAAATATGAACATCGTTTGGAAAGGTCAGTGGAGGTGGCCAGCCCAGAAACAATCCATGATATCATTTTGAGACATATATTTCAAGGTTCAGTGTTTTCATTTTTGCATGATAAATTGGAGGTGAAAAAGTTTTCTCAGTTGAGAATAAATTCATGTGAAGTTTCGATGGCCAAAATCATGGAACCAGTGATTTTATTTTTTTTCCAACATTTAAAAAAAAAATGGTTCTGCGGACGACGTTACACGTTGATTGAGGATGTCATCGCTGAAATACGCGCCTATATTGAAGAACTTTCGAATTCCTACTTTAAGGATTATTAAAATATTTGGAAAATCGACTGGAAGGTATACAAAGCTTGGGGGAGCTTATATTGGAAAATAAATGAAAATTAAATTGATTTTCTATATTTTTCGAAGGACTATACTATTGACACAGAAGGAGACATCGTAGACCCCATAAATTATATATATTCTTGATTAGCGCGACGAGACGAGTTGATCTAACTATGTCCGTCTGTCCTTCTCTCTGTCCGTCTGTCTCTCTGTATGTATGCACACTAGTTTTTAATTTTTTGAGCTAGAGAGCCGATTTTTGTCTTACGCAGCACATTGTCGGAATCAGCCGCATCGAACCAATAGGACGGGTACCATCCAAAAAATTCCCTACTCAAATTCATGTTCTTATTAGAAAGCTGTGTCGCTTTTTCTCCTTTCAAACAGAAATTCTACTACTGGAAGTTCTTGACCCATATACATAAGCCACTAAAGTTGTAAGACCCTCGGACTATCAGGAAGGTACCTTCCATACAAAGCCTCTACTCAAATTCATGTTCTTATTAGAAAAAGTTTTTTGTTTTTTGTGCTATCATCTTGAAATTTGGACACAATATTTTTCTGATATTCATTCATTAACCATGTAAATTTCCTACCCTAAGATTACTGAATCGTATAGCCCCCATACATATTTTTTCCAATTGGTTTTGTATTTTCTTTTTTGCATATTCTTTAATTTTCTTTTTTTTAATTTTTTATTTATTTATTACCCTTAAAATCTTATTTATTTATTTACATTTACATTTTTGTATAGAATATTAGTTGGATGTGCTAACATTACAATTAAAAATGGATTTGTGGATATTATAGACATAATACGTCTTAATAGAAATTGGATACCGTAAGGAAAATGGAGAAAAACATTACATTACAAGTAAAATTCCTGGGCTAGGCATTTAAACTGATATTGAAAAAGTAAAGGTCCTTACTTGCTAAAGCTAGCTTGAGAGTTAGTTTGAAAAAGCTCGGACCATCAAAAGATTGTCAGATAATTTATTTTCCAAATTAAAATTTATTTTAGCCTGGAAGATTTTTACATCAATCATACATACAATCAAACATCAGCCATTTCATGGAGAAGAGAAGTGAAAAAATAAAAGGGTAGATTCAGAATCATTTTTAATAATTTACAAAATATGTTGATTTTTTTGATAATTTCTTTGGATAAGGTATAAAATTTCCTATTTAAATTATTTTATGAACTACTGTAACTACTATCTGCAATTTTATCGACCGTCCGTTTGTCCGACTCCGGCTGTATCTCATGTATCGTAATAGATAGAAAGTTGAAATTTTCACAGAATGTATATTTCTATTGTCATATCCACAACAAATAATAAAATTAAAATAAAGTTCAAAATTAAACAGGGTCCCCATACAACAAATGTGTTTTTAGTATGATAGCCTAAAAGTATGCAATTCCTTATTATGTTGCAAATTTTATCACTTGCGCCATCTATGTGTAACAAAGGTGTGCTGTTATCTTTAATGGTCATATATTTCATATTCTCATGGATTAAATTCAAGTGTGGTCACTGGGACATACAGCAAAAAAAATTACAATATCTACGGAACCCTCCATGTGCGGGTCTAACATACACTTGGCCGATTTTTTTTTTTTTTTTTTTTTTTTTTTAATAGTTAACATGTCACACCGTCCAATCCAGTGATTTTCGGGACTTAAAGGGTTCCCAAGATCCCGGGATTGGCATCCCTGATGTAAACAATTGGTTGTTTTAATGTTATTTTATTTATTTTTTGTTATCAATTTTAAACCAAGAGGACAAAAAGAGGAGAAATTTAAATCATTTTTAATCCATATATATTAATATGTTTCTTTTTTTTTTAATTATTTGAGAAAATGATATTATAATTTCTTATAAATTTAAAGTTTTACTTACAATTTTCAAAAAAAAAACTTCCAGATTTCTAAAAAAAAACAAAAAAAAAGAATATGTTAATTCAAAAATACAATATTTTTTCTTAAAAAATCCTCAACATGTCAAAACTCATTTTCTTAGATTTGACTTTGAATTTCTCAAGAAATACTGAAAGCATATTTATCAAAAAAAAAAAAACCAAAACAAAAAACACACACACAAATGCACAAACACAGATATACACATTAACATAGATAGTAAATATTCAAATATGAAGGAAGTGATAAGTTTTGTCAATGAACATGAAATAATTTCTCATCATTTTTCTTTATTTTTATTGTAATATTTTTACTTTTGGTTATTTTTTCAGTTGCTTTTTTTTTTTTTATTTTATTCTTAAGCTTCCCGTTTATTTTTTATATTTTGGTTTCGACAAAATCGCTGCGAGTGCAAAAAAATATTTACATAGAAATATAAGAGTAGTAGAGAGAACCACACTCGGTTAAAGCGTAAAACACTCTGAAAGTGCAAAAGACTTGCAAAAAATTATTTTTTGGTTTACGAATTTCATTTTACTCGGCACAAGTTAGCAGTCAGCAACATCTTATATAGAAAGGAAAAATAACAAAAAGAAAAATATTGTTAAGGATAACGAACAACAGAAGAAGGAAGGAAGGAGCAGGAGCGGGAGCAGCAGTGGCAATGCCAGTGTCAGTACCAATAGCAATAGGAGCAACAGCGGTACAGTAACCGGACTCACATGGTTTATACAACGTGATTTGTGCTGCTGTTGCTCATGCTTTTGCTTTTACCGCTCCTGCTGCTGGTTAAGTCGGAGCTTAACATATTATTATCTGTTCATATGAATTGGCTTCGTCTTCTTCTATTTACTACAAAGTATCCTTATGACAAATACTCGCTCATTTCTGTGATTTTTCTCTCTGCACATAAAGTGTTACTGTTATTGAGAGAACAATTTTTAAGTATACGAACGAACGAATATAATAAAGCGGCAAGAGCTTTTATGCTTTCATTGAGTGTTTTTCTCTCTCTGTCGCTCTCAGTAATTGTTTCTCACAAGTAAATGATATGGAAGTAGGGATGTGTTAAGATAGAAAGGTATGGAAGAGAACATCCCCATTAGGGAAATGTGCTGACTTTTCAAATAATTTGTTTTTGCCTTTTTTAGAATATTTCTTGATTTAACTAAGCAACATTACTATTAGAAGAAGTCTACTGAATATAAGCCACATAACTTGTACTTCTAGATTATCACATCCAAGATTTTAATCCAAAAAGATGTCAAGAATATCTCAAGAAACAAGTTAAGATTTCTTACCGGCATTTTGAATGGTTGATATAGATTCAGATACCAATAGACTTATCTGGGATTGATTTAGTCTTTAACTATAGATTATGCAGGGAACTGATGAAATCTTCTTTCTTTACCTTCTTCTTTATACGATATATGAATTCTTAAATGATTCAAGTCTCGCAGAGAACTTTTAACATAAATTTAATTTTCTTTTTACCAAAAAATGAACAGTGAGTCTATCCTTATGTTTATGAATTCCAAAATGAAGTAGGTTACACAGAGAACCTTTCTAAACATAGGCATTATAATAAACCTTTCCCCTCCTTAAATTCATAATCTTTATCTAACGAACGAATCCTGATAATCTTACTACAGATATTTTGCTATAATTCTATAGTCATCATTTTATTGGATTTATTCGTCTAATGACAGAAATCACAAACTTAATTGTTAATTAGAATTATTTATCTTGTTTTATTATTATTTTTTTTTTAATTAAAATTAATGAAAATCCACTTAAAAATCATCATACAACCAATTGCATATTATTGAAATTAGTGACCTTTCGATTAGATAGAATCTGAGATGTGACAACTTTTTTAGAAAGCAGAATAATTTTTCTAACATATATAGTATAATACAATTACTCTTTTGTTATCAAATATTTTTTGCCACTGGGTATTTTTATCTTTCTACACTACCTATTCATCAATCTATCTACCAACCAACCACCCATTAATATATCTTATTGCTGTCAGACGAGAGCGAAAAATTGTGCAAGAGAGAAGGAAAGCAAAAACTCATGGAGAAGAAATATATATTTTTTTTTTATTGCTGTTCCATTATTTTTGTAATTTCACTTCCTTTGTATTCAAATAATAAAACACTTTATTTATATCTCATTTTAATTGAATTTGATTTGATTCACTTAATTGAAATGAACCGAAAATCAGTAACTGTTGAGTTAATAATCATGCATGTCATGCATCAAATTAAGTGACCAAACCATGGCCATGGCCATGTTCGTGACCATGACAAAGATTGTTGTTGTTGTAATGGATATTGAAAGCTATGGTACAATCCAATAAACAATGCGCGCGCTCCATGGGATGCGACTTTTCAAGGCCTTTGAAGGCTTTTTCAATGTTGCATGCTCAGTTTTACTGCTGTTGTTATTGTTGCTTGACAGCTCGTGCCACCGGCAAAAACTGACCTTGGTACTTCGGGAGCTTATTGTGCTGTTAGTACACGTGGGTTGAACACATCAAAATACATGCCTTGAAAAGTCACAACCTTCGGATCTTTGCTCGTGTGTAAATTGAAATGCATTTGAATAAAACTCATCCCACGCAAAAACTTTTCATAAACATTATTTTTTATACTTGTCTTTTTTTTTCTCTCTTCACTTTTTTTATTGACCCCACACACTCGCATACAATTTCCATAATATGAAATTGTTTTTATTATTTTATTATTGTTTATTTATAGCCGATAATGGTAATTCAACAGAAATAACAGAGATTTCAAAAAAGAAAAAACCAAATCATGATGTTGCATTTATGAAATTTTGCATTTTTGGCAATTGACAAATCTAAAATGTCCTTGAAATTAATTTTATCCTTATCTTTGTTTCTTCGTCGCACTGTTAAAAGATGCATTACGTATGTATGAATATGCAAAAGCTTGTTGGATTCGTAATGATTCCGCATTTGCTCTGCCATTTTTTATTGCGTTTTAAAATTTCCTTGAGAAAACTAATACGAAAATTTAAGTAAGTGTGAAATAGATATAACAAAAATTCATTCAAAGACCCATAAGTGCCCTCGAGGCTTTTCAAATTGTTGATAAGTGGAATCCATTTTTTACTATGCCGAAACCCAAGTCTACTTTCAATGGCAAATAAATACTCCTTCGGGTGCTAGAAGCGAAAAGTGATGCCGCACAGAATTTAGAGTTTCTAAAGTCTGAACAACATAAATATAACATATAAATAAGAAATATGGTTGATGAATATGTATTAGAAACCTATTGAATTGAAATTTCAAAATGATAACACAAAAACAAAAAAGTTTTTCATATAAGAACATGAATTTGAGTAGAGAGTTTGTATGGGAGGTACCCCCCTAGTGGTCCGATTTGGTTGATTCCGACAAAAGTACTGCGTAGGGTAAAAAGGAAGCTTTGTGCAAAATTTCAGTTCTCTAGCTCAAAAACTGAGGGACTAGTTTGCATACATACAGACTGACAGACGGTCATGGCTTGATTAACTCGTCTTGTCACGCTGATCAAGAATATTTATACTTTATGGGGTCTACGATGTTATAAAATTATCTATACGAAATAACACTAACTAAGTGCTTTTATAAAAATGAAATGCTTTTTGAATATGTTTATGTCTCTTTACCAATCTAAGTTTTGAACAAGCAAGAAACTTAGTCTAAATTTTTCATATCCTGCAGTAATTTAGAGTGGCCAATTTTCAAAATATATTGTATTTATATATTTTCCCAAAGTTCTTAGGTGAAACACAGGGGCTCAACAAACAAGTTATATTTCGTTTTATGTGATTCTAAAAGTTTAATTTGTCTCCACGAACGTACTGATTTTTGTGTTTCGTCAGATCGTTAACGCACCTTGGTACATCCGTAATGAGTTAAATTCCTCGGTACGTAAGCAAATCAACCGGCACACAAGCCGGCATGATGACCAGCTGAAGACTCACGTCCGGTCTGACTACAAATCCCTTTTTTTATATTTGTCAAATATTTTCTTTATAAATTACCAAGACTCTAAGTCATTTGTCAATATCTTACATATCTTAGTCAAATCAATGTTTTGTAGCCTTTAAGTTAGCGATTAAAGTTGTCCAATTATCTAACTTTTTAAATAATTATATAATATATACACTGCCACTCACAGGGATTACAGTATCATCGTCAATCCTTTTCTTTAATTGAGAGTAATTAACGCTATTTTTTGTAAAGGTCGCGGAAAGCAATTGAACAACTTTGGAAAAGGCCAAAGATGCAGGAAGGTTGTTAAAGTTTCTACTAAACCTGTGCTGGTGGTATAAAGGTGTGTGTGTGTGTGTGGGAGGGGGAGAGTGGAAGTTGGTTGATGAGACATTGCCAGTGTACTTTTTAAGAAATGTAATGTAATATAATTTAATTGAGTGGCAGTTTCATTTTTTGGAGAATTAAGTCACCGTATTCTTGTTGTTCCTTACGTTTTGACCATTCGATTTATTCTACAAACTTCTTAAGCCAACAATATGATTTTATACATAAGTTGTTTCTGCATAGTAACATTGTTGCTGAATAAAAAATACTATTGTAAGTCTAACAAAAGTTGTTTACACTTGTCACTTGTTAATACCTATTTTCTGATCCCAGTCTGGTCGGTTTCCTGTGTCAAAGTCTGTTCCACTTAAAGTTCAGATGATAACGTTGAAATTATGGATGAGGATAAAGAAAAGACAGAATCTATGCTGAAACATATGAAGATCTTTTTCTGATAACCATCTGTTTCTATTTCTGTTTGTAACCAAATGAAATATGGGACATCGACTTTCCTCCCTTCCCCTTAATATTTTATACTATCATACTTATACTCTTCACATAGTGAATAGTATTAAAAGTTTGTCATGAAGTTTGTAATGCAAAAAAGGGGACATCGTAGACATGGGGTATATAAGTATATATGTATATTCTTAATCAGCACGACATGATGAGTTTATCTAGCCATGTCCGTCTGTCTGTATGTATCAAACTGTTCCCTAAGTCAGTACGAAGTTTTCTTTTTACCATACGTAGCACATTTATCGGAATCAGCCGAATCAGACTACTAGGGGTTCTTATTAGATAAACTTAGTTTCTGATTCATATTCATGAACCATGTAAATTTCAAGCTCCCAGGATTACTGGATCGTATAGCCCCCATACAAAAAAAGTTTTCTAGGGGCTGCGTGAAGAGTATTACATCTTCGGCATAGTCAAAGATACCCTTTTTTCTGGTTATACTTACCTGCTTATAGCAGCATTGGGCATAATCAGAACCAATTTGAGTTCACTAAATTCTTAGTCTAGGTATTCATTTCAACCTTAATAAGATCATCCTTTAGTCGTCCAGTCTACTTCGCGGCATCAATCGACATTAGTCGACCAAGGACTGACTCACCCCTGCCACGAGTTTCACATGCTACAGCCCTCAGTCATTTCGAACAATAAAAAAATAACAAACCAAATCAGGCATCAGAATGGGCTGTTAGGCTCTAGTTGAGTTTGCACCAGTGACAAGCAACCCGGCTACTCACATCCATTCTACTTATTTCATTTTTTCTTCTTGAATTCTTTGAACTACTTTGTTTTTTTTTATTTTGGTTTTCTATCGTGCTTAAAGTATATAAAAGTTTATAGAATGTGGAATGAGTTTTATGTTTCTGTATAACAAATTTATATACGTACTAAGTAAAAAAAAAAAACAAATAAAAAATAACTTTAGTCAACCAATGTGCTGGAGCCAAAAATTGGAGGCTAACGACTCTTTTCCCCGAAAGAAGTTCATCATGAAATGTTTGAATTTTTCCGTTTCCGCTTTGTAAGCAAAACTTTATAGCGCGGAAGTAACAACAAAAAAAACCTTAATAAATGCAACAAAATTTGAAACGATTTTGGTTACACTTTTTTTCTTTGTTTTGCTTTACTTTCACTTCATTTGATTTCCAACCCTCAAAAACGAAACAAAAAAAAAGGAAAACCACATTACAAATTTTTGTGTCGAAAATATTTTATTCTATTTTTTTATTATGTTCTGTCTTCTAAATAGATTTGCCTCCAAAATGCTTTATTTCTTCTTCCTTATCCATTCATTCATCCATCCATCCATCCATTGCTTCAAACTTATTTGAATGTCCTTTAGACTTTGGTGTCGCTAACAATTATGCCATTTTGTTGTAATCGCCTTATAACTTCCTTGACGTTGTCAAAGCGATTCATTGTATAGAATTGAAAACCATAAATTCCTATATCAGCTGCCATAATCTCGGTTATTTGTTTAACGGCACGATCAATAAAATATTCCATTAGATCATTTTGTTCCATAGCACGAACTTGTGCCAATTCCGATTCACCAAGTGATACATGAGCGATTTTGCTAGTTATTTCAATGATATGGCTGGAATATGGTACAATGATGCCAGCCATGATGGGCACTTTAATACCGATGGATCGACAAGAACGGACGAATTCGATAATTCTCGACGTTGAGTAACAGATTTGGGTGATAATATAATCGGCACCACAATCAACCTGTCATGAGAAAAGAAAGTAAAACATATGTAATATTGTGAATTTTTTTATTTATTTATTATTAGCAGTATCATTTCATCTAGATATCATCTTTTTTTTCACTCCGCGATTTTAAGCGAGATGAGTTAATCTAACCATATCAGTCTGTCCGCTGTCCGTCTGTCCGCCTGTATATATGAAAACTAGTCCCTCAGTTTTTGAGCTAGAGATTTGGACTCTGGAAGTGTTTGACATATGAAAGCCACTTTAATATTAAGACCCGCGGACTATCAGCAGGGTTACCGCCCATACAAGCCCCCTACTCAAATTCATTTTCATATAAAAAAAAAATTTTTTGTTTTTTATGCTTTCATCTTGAAATTTGGACAAAATAGGTTTCTTATCCAAATTCATCATCCATTTAAATTTCCAGATCCTAGGATTACTGGATCGCATAGCTTAAATACAAATACCTTTTCTACGGGATGCGCGAAGAGTATTACATCTTCGGCATAGTCGAATATACGTACCCTTCTTTCTAGTTTTTTATTTATAATCTGTAATTGCTTATTGACTTTAATTTAAAATTTTTAATTTTATAATGTTTCGGATTTTTAGTTGTGGAAATCAGCAAGTTAATATATATATATTAATTTTTAATATATATTGTATTTTTTTTTCTTACATTTTTTTGGCTTTTGTGTATCAAGTATAATTGCATTGTTTTTGCATTTTGAGCATATTCTTTAGTTCTTGCTTTACTTTTAAACAGCTACACCGTTTTGTTAATAATAGAGAATCTGTTATTTACATATCACATTAAGAATTTTATTTCACCTTTTCGCTTATATACCCCATTCTTTTTCCTGTTAATTTTTGCAATTTTAAGCATGGCGTGCTCCTACGGTTTCGATTCTGATAATATTCGTGCAGTCTCCTTTTGGATGTGCAATCATATGGGGCATTTAAAGTGTTCTGGTCCGGACTATGACAGGCGTTATGTAAATAAGTCAGCATGCGGTGGTACCAGATGTTCTTGTCCAGACAGCTTATTCTGCGGTATGTACCGACGGGTATATGTCCAATTTTTGAAACTTAAAACTTTCCTTGCTTTTCCTTTCTACCTCTCACAATTCCAGCAATGATACCTTCTCACATTCTCCATTACCCTCTATTTCCATTCTAACAATTCCATCAGGACCTACAAGTGTAATATCAATTCCCAACTCTTTTTCTGATACTCAATTTTCAGAACTGATTCTCTCGGCTCTCTCGGTCAATTTACTAATTGTCTATTAACATTCATTGTTTCATCCCTTACACTAACTCAATCGGCACTAATCACCATACCTGTTTCCAATCCTAATTTAACTAACGCCAATTCATTTATTGCTTCTAATTCCACCCCTCTTCTCACTGTTGTTGCTCCCCGTCGACAAGTCTTCATTTCTAGGTTGTCTGCAAACACAATGAAGTGATGAAGTTGTTTCTTATATTGAAGCGAAATTAAATTATAAAGTTACTATTCAGAAATTTAATTTGTCAAATCCTCGCGATATTGCGTCCTTTAAATTTGGTGTCCCCGATTACGTGTTTCCTATTGTTTGTGATACTAAATTTTGGCCTTAGCATACCGGCTAGTTCTTTCTCACTTTCGAATACTACTTCAGAAAACTAATTATGCCTTCTGAAACTCTTTTTATTCTTTATCAAAATGTTAGAGGTCTTCTTACTAAACTAGAACTGCAGTTTACGTTTGCCATCATACTCAAGTAGGTTTCTTCATATGGGCCTCCACTCATTAAGAAATCGCCGAGTATCCCTAGGTATAAGCTTTCTTCATAAACATCAACAATATAGTCCCGCGTCACCTACGCCTATCCAGGCCAACTTGAAGTTTTATCAATCATCGGTACACATTGTAGGATAGCTGAACTGGATGTCGCTCACTGGGTCCCCCATCCCGACTACCTTTTTCTGTCTCTCACCACAAAGGCCTCAAGTAGGGGCATAACAAGCTCTTTAGCAGATAAATTTCCCCTAACGGATTAGAGACGGGTTTTTGTTTTTACGTACATATGTTAAATTAGTTTGAAGCTGAATTCTAATTATTATTATTGTTCAAGTTGATAGTATGTTGTGCAATTATCTGATATAAATAAATAAGTAAATAAATAAATAATAAATATTGAATGGCTTCGTCAATTCATGTGAATGGCATTTCATAGAAATCTCTAATTAGCTAGACCAGACGATGTCGATAAACTTTGATCTACTTATGAATGTATACATATATATTCGTTGATCGATCAACAAGCATCCGATCAATGATTCTAGACGAGCGGCATTGCTAAAGATAATTTCACTGTCATCTGTTAAATTTTAGATTGAAAACATATGATGATATTGAAACGGATCTCAGTAAAGTTTATGGGGACTGTGCACTTTCTTTATCAACATAAAAATGTTAGGCAACTGAATTCCAGAACATAATTCTTTATATGACTATTCGGATAGTCTTTATGAAGTAACCATTTGGTACTAAGTATTAAAGTGCAAGAAATTCAAGAGCTCATAGGCCTATCACATGGCAAAATTATTTCGTATGGAAATTAAAAGTTGTTTACTTTATTGAGCACTGTGGTTTGCATGACGATTTCAAAGTAAAACAATTTTTTTCTAATATTTTTTATATATAATAAAATAATCCTTTTTGAAAGTTTTCTTCCATCGAAGACTAAGTAGAAATCTTATTCTGAAGTTTATTTTTCAAATATTTTCTTCATATGCATTATTCTATTCCCTTAACATCCATTTCACCATGAAATCTATTATAGTTTCCAAATTATAGAAACATTTAATACTGTAGTTTGTATTCCAAATAAATTTTTGGATTGAGGATGAATTATAGATTCATTACTAATCAATCAAATCGCCAAATTTATTACTTAAGTAGTCGAATTTTCTATTTCTAAATTTGAAGAAATCCAAAATTTGGAAAATCATAGGACTAAGTTAATCGACCTTAAAGAATAATTCCTAACACATGTTCTTGTTTAAATGACCCCCTACAATATATGCATATGTATGTAAATGTCGCTAGTATTAGATACCAACCTTTTTGGCCAAATTTTCAATATCTTGTTGCAGGTTTTTGGATGTTGGATGACCTTGTGGATAACCAGCAACACCTATTGATACATTATCTAATGGATATATAGAATATATATATATAAAATATATACGAAAGGAATTCAAAGAAGTCTTCATTTCTACAATAGAACTTACCACCTTTGGAACTTCTGATTTCAGCAACCAATTCACTGGTATATTTGAAAGCCTGTTCTGGATCAACATCATCACCTCGCACAGCCAATATATTTGGTCGATTAAGTGCCAGTAAGGAATGCAATCGTTCCTTACATAAACGATATGCACTGAAGTGGGAAACAACAACAGAGTGTTCGCTTAGCTTTTGGGCTAACTTTAGTGGTTCTGAGCATTCAATAGGTTCAATATTCCAAAAAAAATGACTCAACCAGACAATGGAAGTAAATACCGGCAACATAACACCAAATTCCGTATAATTGAGATGGATTTCATTCTTCGACCAAATATTTGGTGTCACTTCAATGCCATAGAAAAATTTTTGTTCAGCATTTCTTTGTTGAATAAGTCGGCCAGCATGCAGATCCATTGGTAAACTTTGATTCGGTGAAAATTCAATAGAGAAGGCACGAGTTTTAAGTTCACCAGTTGCACCACCAGTACCATCAATATTGACGCCAGTGCAATCGATATCATTGACGGCATTACTCGGTTTTAAATGGAAAGCATGCATAGTGATTCGATTGTTATTATTTATATTTCTATATGATTTTTTAATAAAGTTTTCGCTTGTTAGTTTCGTTAGATCACCGATTAAATAATAGTCTGATAAGGTTTGCGCTACTCGCGATCTGGCGCAAACAACGCACCGCTTCATACTGAGCTCTTCAAATTGCTCAACAAACGTTGACGCCGCTTGTCGTTGGTTTAAAATTTCTTCTAGTCTTCGTTGTTTATTATTTCTGATTTATTCGATGAGAGCTTTTGCGTTTAATTTATGATTTTTTAGATAAGACCCCTCCTTCCTTACTTTCCAGTTTTGGCAGATTCTCCCTTCATTTCCGAACAAAAATTTCATTCATACACAACGTTATAATATTTATTATTATTTTGTTTTACTATTGTATTATATTTTTTTCTTTTTTTTTTTTATAACAACAAATTGAAGTTTCAAATATAATTTCAAAGCAATTTAATATTTGGAATTTTAGAGCATTCATTCAATTTGTAGTTTCTCTTTTATTTCATTTAATCAACTCGTTCAAATCTTTATTTTTGTTTTCACTCTATTAGACGTCATCGTTTTGACAATTACATTTTTTTTTTTTTAATTTGATCTTCAAAATTGTTTGTGACCATTCATTATTGAATATTAAAATAATTGAGTAATTGAAAATCAAACATACTATAGTCAGAGGGTTGGTTGTTCAGTTCAATAACTTTGTTTTGCTCTCATTAACATACGTATTTATTTACATGTTAAGAGTAGTAGCCTTCGACTCGTCTCTTATAAGATTCGATTAAATTAACTTATTGTTAAGTTACAGGTTTTAATGAAAGATGATAATTTTATGGATATTATCGAGGTAGGGAAATTTGATAAACGTGGACGGCAGAATTTTGTTTTATTGCTGTAAAGTTTAGTGCTTGATTGACACAATATTACCACAGAATGGACAAAGAAGGCGGCTTTTATCATCGAGGAAGTGTTGGTGAGTAAGCTGACTGCGTCCCGTTCTCAATCTGACAAAAGTTGAAGAAGTTCGACGATTATAAGGGTCAGGAACTAGATGGAAGTTTTGGAACAATTGGATGATTTTTACCAGTGATTATATAATCCTCATTGGATAAGTTCCATATCTCTCTCGTGCTCCACCCCTGGGATGACTGTCAGACATGGAGCACAACCCGATTCTTTTGCTGCAGTATCAGCATGTTCAGTGCTATCTATTCTCGCATGACCGGGTGTAGCCAGATGAATAGTATTTTATTCTGGTATTTCATGAAGAGATTTCCAAGTTCGCAAAGTAGATTGTACTGTTGATATATTTCTTCTTGTTTGCTTACACTATGTGAATACTATTGCAACGGTTTCGGCTGCCAGAACTGAGAAAATTGGTTCCCCGTTTATTCAGCACGGTAAACAAAGTGTTTGTATCCGTTTTGGAGCCGTAAGTAAACATTCAGTTCCAATCTTTTAGTAGTAGGCTAGATAATACCTCCGCAAGCAATTGACGGAAAACAGTGCTTGAAGTTGATGATATTGGGAAGCAACTAAGAGTATTCAAAGAAGATTAGTGAAGAGCCCACCGAGCATTAGATGAAACTTTATTCCAGTGATATGGTTTGTGGATGTTGTGTAGTCTCGAAAAACGAGCGCAACTCCGGATAGTGGACAATACTTTGAACGCTGATTGTTGGTCAATAAGTTTGTAAGTTTTTTGAGCTTTGATGCTTGGAACATCGGGCAGCTCGGCCTTCATAAGAATACACTTGGTTGGCATTGTTGCGAAAGCGCCTATACTTCATAGTGCTGTAGAATGGATTTCAGCGTATACGAGGAACACGAACCATATATGGGAAGAGCACAATCAGGAGAGTAGCAGCGCTCTGGGATGAAGTTTGTATTAGGGTACGCTTGAAACTTACAAATTTGATGATTAGGATTTCTAAAAGATTTCCAACAATGTAAGAATGATTTTGACTTTTCGGTTAATGGGAATTTTCTAATCTAACATACTAAATAAATAGTGTCTGCGATGGCCATCAATATGTACAATCAGATATGTTCCAATAATATATATACAACATGTTTGAAGATCATACACCCAAATCGATCACTAAACTGTAAACTTAAGCAAAGTCTAAGAAAATTTACAAAAATTATTGTTTAACTTAACACTGAAACTTACTACCATCCCAGTAATTTATATGATAATGTTTCTATAAGCAATGTTACTTAATTTGTAACTTACCAACTGTATGTACATCGTATCAATTTTTTAATAATTTAAACGATTTTATCATTAAACTATCATGATGTGCGTCGGAAGCGGCGATAAAAAAAGAAAGTTTGCACTATGTCTTGCTAAAGACATTAAATAAATTCCAAGCCGATTCTTGGAAGGGGAAAGTTAAACTGTTCAAAAGTATAGTGTCTTCGACTCTTTTATATGCATCTCAGGTATGGTGTTTCCGGTAGTCCACTCACTATAAAAAACTTTTACCGAAATCCACTCCAAATGCACATCTAAGACTTGAGTTGGGTCTTTACAATGAAGTCTTCATAGTCTACTGGGAACTATATAACTAAAGTTTTTCAGTTGAAGCATTGCATCCATCTCTATCGGCAAACAACAACAATATCTGATTATAATTGGATATCCCAACTCAACTATTTCCTGGCAAAATTTGATTCAACAAGAATGTGAGAATCACTTAATACAGAATGCTTGATAATAGCTAAAGCACTTTAAATTTCAAGACATTCTCAGTGGTTGAAATACTTTATCTCTAAACTGTTCGGTCTTAAGAGCACTCGATGATAAGGCAATCCCCTACTTCTCCTTTCGTAAACAAGTTTTTATGAGCAAAGATTTCGTGCAAATTCGCCTATCTTCCAAATATAGATATTTATATAAACAGAGAATATCAAACTGGCAATAACCATGGCTATAAATTGTAGGGCCCCTTCTTAGTACATACATATATTTTATAAATGACACAAATATCGTACACCTTTTTAAATTATAAGATACAAAATTTGATTATTACAAATATTCATTTAATACAGTACACTCACTACTTTTCATAACATCTGATACTTATTAATTCAAATAAAGAAGATTATGACAATTGTAGAGAACAGCAAAAATATATAACTTATGAAACTTGAAAGTCTTATGTAAGTCCATGCAAAAACCCTTAAAACCAAACCATGTTTTCATGTTAGGGACCAACAAAAATTTGCAGGGAGCCAAGTCGGTCAAGTGTGCAAAAATTCGTTGTGCAGTTCATGCAATTTAGCAGCGACAATTTTAGATGAATGTCCTAGTGAGTAATCTTATTGGAAAATTACTACTTTCTTAGCGAAATGGGGACGTGTCTCCTTTAAATTTGTATCGAAACGGTCATATAATCCCGTGATTGTTCCTTCTTGATGCAAAAAGTCCATGAGTATTATTTATTACGTTGGAAATCCAAAAAATCCAAGGCCTTTCCGGATGATGTGACCGTCTTTGCCTTCTTCGGAGCTGATTCACACCGAAAAATCTATTGTGTGACTGTTTCTTATTCTATGGCAAATAATAATGTATTAAGGTATCATCAATGGTGACGGCTCTTGGGAATTTCGCTTAAAGATATCTAGCCTTAACCGCTTGTTGGCCACCATAAGCAATCGCAGCACCCATCGGATCGGCACCTTTTTAATGCTTAACTTATCATGACCTATCACCTCTTACGGATCGATATTGTACTTTTCCCATTTTATATAGAAACACGAAATACATGTGATACTGGCTGACGTATAAAAAGTAAGCAATGGATCGGTCAGAAATTTAGTATGGTGTAGTGTGATAGATAACAGTATACGACAGTAATACCAAATTCCCATGGTCATTTTTTTATTGACTCTATTACAACCTTGATATGGTGTAAGGAACATGAGAACGATTCCATTGATGGTTTATGCTATCCATCACCGGCAATGTCGAAAGTGTATAAACCAGACATTACAATGGATCGTAATGGACAAATATATTATAGATGAATAATGATTTAGAAATATGATGATTTATACTGTGTAAAAATTGTATGTGAATAGCTTACATACTCTTCTATATTAACCAATTTGTGAGTAAATTGAAAACTTTAAAAGGGATTTTTTTCGAAATACTGTTTTTTGAACTATGACAGTCTTGAAGTACTAAACGAGCGAGATGTTCTATGTAGCTACCGTACTTAACCATATAAGAGTTTTTGTAAAGACAATCTTTTGCGTTTCTTAGAATTTCGTTTGAATCATCACAAATTGATTAAAAATCACTTGAAATGGGTGTGAAATCTTTGGTAATCTGAAACTAATGTTCTGTCTAAATTTATTTATCACTCACTCAATCACTAATTCATGCCTTTAAAACAAGAATTGAATATGTTGGTCTCCCACACACCAACTTAGAATTGATGGATACTGGTTTCGTGGTTAAACTGAAGAGTATTTGGGGGGTTTTTATGGTCATCGACTTAGCTTTGCTTCTTAACATAAATTGATTTAAGTGTATGTAAATGTTTTTCTTTACCTGTTTTTTTTTTTAGACTTAGTCTATTTTAGGGGGTTTTTTTTTTTATTTCTCAAATAAAAAACATTGAAGTCTTTTATTTATTGCAAGCAAATAAACAATTTTTAGGGGAATTTCGTGTAAGTTGTTCGATTGATTGATTCAAGGTGATTTTTTTTTTTTTTTTTTTAGTTAAGGGTATTTGAACAACATTCATTATTTTGTATAAATTCATGAGAGAAAATTAACTTCGATTAAACTGAAGGTCATATACTATTCACAACGTTGTCAAGTAGTAAAGACGATAATTATTATATAATTTTTAAGGTATTATAAATGATTTTAATATATTAACATAGTCAAGTCAAATGTCTTTTGAACTTCCTAAACTTTTCAAGTTTATTCACCTGATGATAGGATTTGTATATGTAATGCGGCATCTCAATGAGCCTTTATTGACATAAGCGAGCTGATGGTCTTTGTACCGGCTACCAACCCTCCTATCTAACCTAACTACATTATAGATTCATACATCCGATTCATTTATTGTTTTCTCAAAACTAATCGCATGTCTTACTGAAAAGATTCCTTTTCAATACTTCAGAAATGAAGAAGTTATCCAAACAGAAACTCATATTTCTGTTATAATTTTATATAATTAGGGTTATATTATTGTATAATAGCTTTATGAAATCTGTATATATTGGTCTAATCGGTTAAATTTGTTGATATCTTGAGTTGTCATTCCATAATATGTGATACTTAAGTCAGTCATACTAAAACAGAGTTTCCAAGCTGAAATTGTTTTTGTTCTTATATAGGGTCCAATTATTCAATGTTGGGGAAGATATGTATGTAAGATAGAGGAAGGGCGGGAGCTAGTAGCCTCATCATTGCAGCCTCGATTGGTACTTTTGTAACAATCCATATTATTAATGTTCCTCCGAGATTCTGATATTGATCAGAAATTCCAAGATTTTCTTAGGAGATGATTTTACTATTTCAATTGGTTCTGGATACTGTTTGCCTATGTTCTGCTGTTTCCTCTTCTGAATTACATAATATACAAGAAGAACTTTGTTTAAAAATTATTGTCAACATTAACAATAAGAAGCGGCTTATTTCAGCTCAATATCATAACATTTAAGAGAGTAGTTTATACAAAAACGATGATTCTCTTAGCCACATTAATCATTTCCATATATTCTTCTTGGGGTCTCCGATATACACTTGTTTTTTTATTGGTTATAAACAATGTGTTAATGTTAATTATTTACAAGACAATAAATAGCCTATTAAAATGCATACATATATTGATCGAATGTTGAATCATGGTTGATGAATATGATGAATATCAGAAACTTATTTTGTTTAAATTTCAAGATAATATCACAAAAACATAAAAGTTTTTCTAATAAGAACATGAATTTGAGCAGGTGGTTTGTATGGGAGGTACCCCTCCTGCCAATGCGAGGGTCTTGAAATTTACGTGGTTGGTGGATATGAGCCAAATAATTATAGTGTCTAAATTTCAAGTCGATAATACAAAAAGCAAAAAAGTTATCGTAATAAGAACCTGAATTTGGATGTGGGTTTTGTATGGGAGGTACCCCCCTAGTGCTGCGATTCGGCTAATTCTGACAAAAGTGTTGCGTATGGTAAAAAGAAAGCTTCGTACAAAATTTCAGCTCTCTAGCTCAAAAACTGAGGGACAAGTTTGCATACATACAGACGGACAGACGGACATGGCTAGATAAATTCGTCTGTGGGGTCTATGAGGTCTCCTTCTTTGCATTACAAACTTCATGAAAAAGTTACAATAATTTTTTTTTTTTTGTTTACTGCATTCTTGCGGATATTTATATAAATTCAACCAAAGTACATATTCTCATTAATAAACTATTTTGCTACAATTAATCAGGGTTTCAAAATTCGCATTCATTTTCAATTCTTCTGGCATTGCTTCGGATGTTGCTACGACACATTTAGAAGCGGGATGTGGAATCAAGAAAATTTATGGAAGCATGAGATGTTGCTGTATATGGTTAATACTGGGACTGTGTGAAAGGCTCAAAATTCCAAAATAAGAGTATGGAAGAGGTAAAAGATATCCAGAATGACAGTACGGTTGCGCAGCACAGCAGCAATCGTCAGATTTCGGCTTTATGCTATTGCTAACACTGCGACTATTGAAAAAACCAAAAGGAGAAGCAATAGCATGATCTTCGTTTTTGAAATCTGAGAACTATTGCTTAACAGTTGTTCAAATATTGTATTACTTTTGCTGATATTTTGATAACACTACTTTAAATACATAATCGTTTTTGCAAAAAGGTAAGTAAGCCTCTATAATCTCTGTATCGAAACATATGAGATTTTAGAATAAAAATATATAAGGTTGTGCTGTTCAAGTGGCGCGGAGTATCCAATCTTCAATGCAATCAAAATTATTATACAAAACCTTTTTAATTGATATTATTTTTTAATTTATTATACATCATAAAATTATTATTATTATTATATTTTTACTTAAATCATAACTTTGTTATAAATACAATTTCTGTTTATTTTCTTAGTGTTTCACGTGTTGGCAACATTTTTTTTTTTTTTTTTTCTTTTTCTTATATTTTTTTTTATACACTTCACAACATGATTATGCAATATTTTACTGCAGTTATATGCTTGTAATTCATAGAGATATCATTGACTCAATGGAGGCCATCATACAGATGATCTTCATTATAAGGGAATTCAAATGGCCCAAAGTCGTCAGTAAGTCTTTATCACCAACAGGCCAACAATATTTGAAATTAATAAATGAAGCTCATACACAGATCGAGTTATGTACAAGAATATGTATGTTGAGAGCAACCACTTATAGTAATTTATAATTTCTCGTATTGTATTGAATAATTGATGTGCGTTGTTGTGTTAATCTGTATCTGGACACATCTGTGAAAGAATTCTGTATATTGTTAGCCATAGTCTGTTGTGTTGACTGTTAAAAACTATTAGATTTGTTTTGGCATCGTCACACACTTCTATTTACCAAGTCCTGAGTAGCTTTCAATCGTTTCTCAACCAATGTAACTAATACAATTTTTATGATATATAAATAATCGATTTTCTTATTAATAAGATATGTTCATCATTAGTAGAACAGTGAAAACATCACGATTATGATAACAATATAAACGAGGAAATTGTAATAATTCATATAGCTGTTTTTACCAGTTTTCATAATATTTTACTATTAATTTATATTTATATAATTAATATATCATTCCTATAATCAATCATTTTATGTAAAGTGTATGTAAGCTTTGGTTATACCAAAGTTGCATTTCTCTTTTTCTTAACATAACAATTTCATCATCATGATCAGAATTATAACTTATTATATCTGATATAATAATTTCTTCCTAATCATTTTTTTTTTTTTTTTTATATGAAACAATTTAAATTCATTGTAAATTTCTTTGAAGAGCAGAGACACAAAATGTTGTACATACATACATACATATATTGAACAATATATTGGAAGTTTCTTTTTAAATCTAAATTTTAAAATTAATTTATTTTTCCTTTTCTTGCTTGTATACTTTTAAATACAACACTTTTTAAATTGTAACAGAATTTTAAAAATAAAAAACAAACAGACATTTTTTAGAAAATACAAATTCTCTTGTTTTTTTTTTTTTTCTCCTAAATTCATTCCATAATTTTCTTCATCATTTGAAATAAAGCTTCGACAATAACACACAATAAACAATTATTTAATTAACTTTAACTTTTTGATTTAATTTAATATTTCATATTTATAAATTTTCATAGTTTTAGAACTTATCAAAAGCACATTGAATTTGTTTCATTATGGAAATAAATATTAAAAAAAAAAGGACTTCCCCCGAATCACGGAAGGATCTAAAATTTAACATTTAATTTTAACGATATTCAATTTATTTTCAATTATAATAATTAGATAATATAAAACTTATATAAAAAATGACAATTTTATGTCAATTGAATTAGATAAAATTAGAGAAACAGTGTGCACAAATTATATGAAATTTTAAAAAGTTTATTAGAAAAAAAATAAAAAATATATAAAAACAATAAACAAAAAGGAATCTAATCATAATTATACAAAAAATACAACAATTTTCAATTCGAAAATATCAAATTTGTCTCATATGTTTTAGCATATAGAATCAGAAGATCAGAAGAAGCAAATATCGTTTGATTGATCTCTTAACGACTTTGTTTGTTTTTTCACTTATAACTTAAAGTTTTTTCACTCTCTTCTCTGGTTTGTTTTGTTTTCTATTCTTCGTTTTTTTTTTTTTGTTTTTTTTTTGTTTTTTTGTATGGTTTTCTTTTTTTTTGAATTATAGTTATGTTAATTAATTATTTATGTTAATTTATGTAAAATTATTATTAATATATTTATTTAATTATTTAGCTATTAACTACTGTAGTCCATTTCTGTCTGTCATTTCTTTTTAATACGCTGCACAATCCATTCCAGTCCTTGATATAAACTGCAAAAACAAATAGAAAAATGCATTAATTTACCTAAATTAATTGATTATAAGGTACATTCAGATTTACAACCAATTGACAGTAACATCAGCAACATGAATACTGGATAGTTAACAATAACAACGACAAGATGGGACAAAAATCAACTAATCTCAACTATGCTATGACTTCACTGCATGATACTTGATCTTATGTTTATTATAAAACGGTCACAAAACAGTGTCTTCCTCAAAACATTACATATCATTTGATTAAAAATAAATTTAGACGGTAGAGATAGAAATGGAGAGGCGGTTCCCAAAACACTTTGTTCATTTGCTTGCAGCAATATTAAGATTAGACTTTAAGCGATTGTTGGCAAATGATAATTATTTAGTATCCAGAAACGCAAGTTTCCCTTTGTTGACCGAACACTGCCTTACTGGTAATCAGTGGCGCATTTTGACTACTGGATGGTCCAAGCATAGTAGAATTTCGAGCCTCCCTGCAAACCCCAACTAAATCATCAAACACACAACTGCATATATGAGGTCACCGGTCTGCCCATACATTTATATAATAATCCGCTTAAATGAAGGAATTAAGCTAAAGTGGGAAATTGGAATTGTAGTTTTCCTCATACTATTTAGGTTTGTGTTCAGGATCTCTATAAGCTGAGTGCCCTCAATCATTTGTTTAAGTTGTCTATACGAAAACGTGCTTGTGGATAAAAACATTCATTAAATGTAATCAAAATTCATAAGAGAAAAATGTCATGGTATGGATAATGATACTGGAGCCACACACTAAGCGACCTACACCTCCACACAAGGCTAAGAAACTACAATAATTTGTAGATAGAACAAGAAAAAAAAAAAAGAGTTTATATTCGACTACGGCGAAGTTGTAATACTCTACTCATCCGCTAGAAAATATTTTTGCCAATGCTTTAGTGATTGATATGGGGCTATGCGATCCAGTAAAGAACAGAACATGAATTTGGCTTTATATGGGTCCTATGTGGTCTATGTGGTCCACTAATGATATGATCTTGACATTTACATGATTGATGTATACTGGTCAGACACTATAAGTGTATTCAAATTTCAGTTTGATAAAACAGAAAATAAAAAGTTTTTTTTAGAAAGAAAATGAATTTGAATTTGGGTTTGTATGGAAGGTAACTATTTAGTACAAAAACTGGAATATGGGTAAACTGGGTGCCTGTTTCTTTTCTGAGGGACTTGTTTGCATACATATAGATGAACATGGCTAAATTCACAGACGAGTGAGTCAAGCTGATTAAAAATATATGTATATATTTTATGGGATCTCCGACGTCTTCATCTGTGTGTTACAAACTTAATGATCAATTAATATTCTACGTGTAGAGTATAAAAACAGAGTCAAAGATATATTACATTATTTAAATAGATTATTATTATAAGAAGATTATATAGTAAACACTACATAAATATTAGTGCATTGTATCACTTCTCTGTGTTTTTACCAACCATAAACAATAGTACTAAAATTTTAAAGATTACAAGACTGAACTTTCTTAATAGACAGATGAAATCATATAAAATTCATCATATTGAAATGATTTTTAATTAGTCATATACATACATATGTAGATATTTGAATATATAATTCAGTAAAATCTATATATAACCAAGAATGAATTCTGAACTTTTATTAAAACAACATTGAATTCAATTGCAACATTCATGTTCATGAAAGGTGATTATAAGTAGATGATTATAGAATTTTCACAAAGACTGATAAATTATCTTAACAACAATCATGATCATAGACTAAGAGATGCTTGTACTAGTATTATACAATATTTTGTTAAAAAGATTCTTTAATTAATTAAAGAAACTTGTATCATATAAAATTAACAATCATCAACAAGAAAATCAAGAAAACAAAAATGCCAAAACCAGTCAACCAAGTCAAGTCAACTAGAACAACCTCAACAATCAACAACAAGGTTAAGCACTCACTAAGTGTTTCTAATCTTATCAAAAAATGGTTTAATGCAAATGTAAATATAAACAAGAAGAGAGATTTTGCGAGCAAAACATAGAGATCGCATGAAAAATTGAGTAAATATATTCATACTTATGTATATACTAGTCCATACATATATGGAAGGGGAGAGAATAGATGGCAACAGGGAAGTGTGTTAAAGGGGCGCATGGCAAATAAAGAATGAAACAAGCAAATAAATAAATTGATTGATAAGTGAATCTACAATAATAAAATGTGTCTATCTGAATCGGAAAGCTAAGTTTATACATAGAACCAAAGAGACTCTAAATTCTTTTAAAAATATACTTCTTATTTATCTTATCAAAAAATGCAAATGTCAGAAGTCCAGTTAACAGTTGATGAACAACAGCAGATGAACTCACCCTTCGCCGGTGAGCGCACAACACGCCTGTATATGCCATTGATGTTTCTTAATCGATGTCAAATCTAGTTGTCTTGAGATCTCCGCCGCTGACATTGAACCCTTAAGATCCTATTAAAGGAATATTGCTAATATTAAATAAATTCACAGCACTATAAACATTTCCATACCTGTTTATTTGCATAAACTAAAAGACTCGCTTTACTCAGATCTTCATGTTGTAGCATGCGATAGAGTTCCTCACGCGTCACAGCCAAACGTTCGCGATCCGTTGAATCGATAACCATTATAATAAACTACATTCAAATGAATTGAAATGAAAAATTAACATTATTGTATATAAAAATGAAAAAGCAATGATAATAATGCAAGAAATTTGCATATTTTACTTATCCACATCCATTAATGTCAGAACAACAGTTATTACCTCCGTATTTGTATAGTATGTACTCCATGCGGCACGCAAACTCTGTTGTCCACCCAAATCCCAAACAAGAAAATGTATATTCCGCCAGACAACCTCTTCGACATTCGAACCAATCGTTGGACTTGTATGCACCACTTCATTCATAAGAAATTGATATAATATTGTTGTTTTGCCAGCATTATCTAGACCAACCATGACTAATTTATGCTCTATAAATAAAAGACAAAATAAAAAACATTTAATATCAAGAATTTTTATAGTTAAGTGTGGTAATTTTATATAAAGTATTTTATACAATAATTTTAATTAAAAACTAATTTAATTGAAGCGAGATAATCATTTGTTGTAAATTAAATTTGCCTAGTTGAAATTGTCATCATCAAAAAATATTATATTATTATTAACATGTTTTGAACATTTTACTAAATCAACCTATATTAGTTTTCAGAGTTATCCCCATCTATGTCTAAGATTGAGAGATAAATCTTATGATTTTTGTTTAAAATAGAAATAGTAAAAAGTTTCTTTCATATCATAATAGAAACTTTTCAGTTATAAATATCCTGAAAATGACGATGGATCACTACTGAGTACCCGTGTTAGGAATGAAGAGTTATTCAAATTTTTTTCATTTTTTAACGAAATCTTTTAGTAAAATACATTTTTCCCAATATTTCAACGATTTCATTAAGTCCTTCAAAATACCCTTCTGTCTCAACTACAATAGCCTCGCGTTTGATGTGAATTTTTCCCCCAAACCACGTTCTCATGTTGAAGACGCAGGGAGCCAATTCGGACGAATGCGCCCGCGATTCGTAGTACAATTCAAGCAATTTGGCCGCGACAATTTTGGATGAAAGTCCAATGTGCTGGTGCGTTATCATGGTGAACTTTATTCTTAACCAAACAAGGCTAAGCAGCCGTGTTTCCTTTAATTTTCGAACCCGTCCAATAATTCACTGTAGTACTGACCACTGATTGTTCTTCCTTGCTCAAAAAAGTCCATTATTCCCTTGAAATCCCTGAAACTCGTCACATATGTAGACCTTTCCAGCCGATCTGACCGTCTTTGCCTTCTTCGGAACAAATCCATGGTGTTGCCTGTTGCTTGGTTTCTGGCAAATAATAATGTATCCAGGTTTCATCAACGGTGACGTCTTGATGCAAAAACTCTTGAGAATTGCGCTTAAAAAGGTCTTGCCATATCCGCTTTATGTCCATCGTAAGCAATGACGGCAGGCATGGGAACTACCTCATTTTTATACTTAACTTATCAAGTAAAATTTTAACTGCCATTCCATACGACATGCCTACGGCCTGGCCTCTGTTACTTAAGGGTCCTCATAAACAGCACTCAATATAGCTTTTACTTCTTCGCATGTTTTTCCATCCAAAAATAAAAAACGTAGCACGGATCGATATTGTTCTTTTTCACTTTATCGCGAAACACGAATTAAGTATTAGTACACGGCGGTAATACCAACTTTCGTCTGCAACGCCCCCTGTCTTCAAACACATGTACTTATTTGACGATCCTCGTATTACATATTTGACTAGTTTATATATTATCATCTTCATTACACTCAGTATAATAAAAAACAATTTTTACTATTGTATATCAACTCAACAATGCGTTACTATAATCAAAAACATGTGTTTTCAAGCAACAAGGCATAGACTTTTTTCATCTTTAATGTCAGATAATTGATAAATAAGATTTTTGAAGCCTTGAATGGAAAAGTCTACCAACTGTTTTTTAAAACAGTTTTCAATAAACAAAGTTTCTTGGTTATCTTTAGCGTTATCAAATGTTTATTCATCTAAGAATTCTTCTTAAGATCTTAAAGGAATGAAATAAATGAAAAAAAGGGGGACACATCAGATCAAATCAATCACCCAGTGTACGAATTTAATTAAACATGATCTATGTGGATAAGAAATTTGAAAGTAGAAGCCAAAAAGTGCTAAAATGAAACTAGCAAAACAATTTAATGAAGTAGGGAAAAAATATTAATAATCTTTAGGGAACAGATTCAGTAAGAGATATTTTAGGAAAGGATAAAAAAGACTCTCAAAAAACACCCTATACTTTTGATCTGTCATTTTGAATAGGAAAAATATGAAAACATATCATTCATAAATAAAGAGAATTCAAGCGTGAGAATAACATTAATTTGTGTTGCAAATTATATGCTCGAAACATCAGATCGGATCTCATCTTTCCATTAATCTAGTAAGGATGATAATAATTTCCACTAAAAATTTATTTTTATCTTAATAACATCAGGATGCAATCAATCATCTCCATGTGTACATATTTTTTTTTCACTTATGAATGAATGCATCTTGATGACCTTCTTCTTTAGACAATGTCTGTAACAAACTTGAGATGGGATGGACCATAGTTCATTTTGTGAAGTCAACAACAACAACAATATAATTATCTCTCTTTAGTACAATATTTCCATCGTTGTATTCATGTTCTTTCATCAGTCTAATCTTTGTTTAATTAACCCCAATTGTTAGAGTTTTATATACATATACATATATAATACAAAAATTGTATACGTATGTACATAAAACAATCCTTCTCCCATATGTAATTACTAAGTATGTGGATACACTCAATTCATTTGCCACACAACACACGCAACAATGTTTCCCGTATGTTTTCTTTTTGTATCTTTCAGTTTTCACATATGGAAGTCCATATATACATATACCCTTCTTCATTCTCCTTAATCCAACAAACCCATAGTCACTTACGTACGCCTACATGACACTCATAGTAATAGAGCAACAACAAATCAACAAATCAACTCTACCATATTCATTACATATGTGCCACAAAAGCGAAACACAACGCAAAACAACACAACATACATAATTTCTTATTTGATTATACAATGTTATACGACTATGTAAGTAGTACGAGTAAAACTATGACACAGAAGTCGAGTCTGTTGAGTCAGTGCAGTAATCAAGTCAGATACAAATTAAGCATGTTAAACAACAACAACGACAAAATAATACTCTCAATTACAAATCAGCAACTATTCGGACTTGACTGCCTTCAATTTTGTTAGTACTACATATTCACACATATAATGTGAATAGATTCGTATGTTTTTAAAGCATCATATTGAATATATAGAAATGAGATTAACATCGTTGAAGATAGATTATTTATTAAGTTATGTCTATTCATGTGTTTTAGTCTAATCATGTGGATACATAAGAAATATATCATCTGCTTCTGTGAAAATTAGTCTCCCAGGTTTAAAGATTAAGAGATATGATTATCATCATCATTATCTATCTGATTACTGCATGTGTAGTGAGTATAATTCAATATTGACGCATATTGGTCCAATGTCCCATTCCCATATCACCAATTCGGTTCCAGAGCTCAGCACTTCTGAACAACTAAACAGAGTCGTACATCACATTACAGTTGCATTTGGAACGAAACAATACTGTTCAGACATTATGCAAGATATGGATGAGCGGATTACTCCACAAGTTAAGTAAAATACTCCCAGACAAGCAATTACTAATGCTAAAGAGCTTTTTGACGAATAGACTCTAACTCTAACATTAGGCGTATCAATGCTGGAGAACATCAATGCAGCTTCCTCTTCCTCACCAGTCCTTTAGTCACAGTACACTGCAGATATGCCAATGACGGATAATAACAATATTCTAGTCGCTACCTATGCAGATGACACCGCCATACTTGCAAATTCATCATCTTCAGTTGAATAGACAGAACTGGCCCAACGATATTCGCCTACGCCTAGGATCGGAACTTTGACATAAATACCTGCAAATATTCAAATTGCCGTATACTTTAAGACGCGATGCTTGTCCAATTATAAACTTTAATGCTGGTATTATCCCTCGTCTTATTTAGCACCCCCATGTAAAAACTATCACTGCGTGCTGCTATCGATGAATCTAAAAACTTGACTGGGTTCTGGGCGCGAAAAGTAAACCCCGAAACAATAACAAACTGCTTATATACATCCAAGTAGTGGCACTAGCCTGGTTATATAGCATCCAAATCTGGTGGACCACTACTCCTTACAACAAGCAATGTAAAATAATGCCCTGCGACACATAACTCCTGCACCATGATTCGTCAAAAGTACTACCTTTCATCGCGATATGAGAATGCTAACGATACTTGAGCAAATCAATTTCTTTAGCAATCAGTATAAGCCCCAACACCCCAACTCCCCCAAATCATTTGAAGATTTCGAAATGAAATTTTTCACAATAAGTTATCTCGAAATCATCATTGTCCGTATGTTTGTTTGTAATGCCATAAAGAACTCTTGTGAATTTCAAGGTTCCAATAATAATTTCATCGGGTTTTGCACCGTATAAACTTATTCCAAACTTACTGACTCAATTTTTCAAAAGAGAAAAATGAGAGCCGAAAATTCCGTGAGCAAGTTGTCCAGTTTGTATAAATTGATATCCACCATATCGCAAAGAAATCAAGTTTATTTATGAAAAATTTTTACTTATAAATTGAAACTTTATATCATCAGACTTGATATGAAGAAAAATTGAATCGATTGTAACATTAGATTATTTAGCTGCTAATATAAACATATAATTTCTGTATGTTCAAGTTCTTTACACTCTCAATCAGGAATGTTGGACCTAAATGATATTTTACAATACTTAGGTGCGGCAGAAGCATTAAAGAGAGATAATATCAATGACTATAATTATTAACAGATCATTCAGTTATTGCATAAAAAATCATGTCTATTCACATCAAATTATATTTAAATAAGTATGTGACGACACAATCACATTTGATATTTATCAAGAGTCTCATGGTTTCTTCAAATTATTTTTATGATTTTTTCTTTTTTTTTTTTATCTAAATATTAATTAATTATATTTCGGTAAATAATTCAAATTATTATAGTCACAACAAAGTGAAGTCATCGACGCTAACAAATTTTGTTGACGTAGTGAAATATAAAAAAAACTTAAGCGTTCTGCGTTTCACAAAAACGTAAGTATTATACTCATGGCAACTTTTGGCAATAGTTTTGACAAATACAAAAGTTTCAGATTGCATCAGACTGTTGTATTTGAAATATTATTATTTTTTATACTCTTCGCGCAGTGAATAGTCTCATCATACAGTTTGTAACACAGACAGACGGACATGGCTAGATCAACTCGTCTCAGTTTGTTTTAGTAACATATCGATCATTTACTTTAAGACTGTCATAACTCAAAAACCACGATTAGGATAGGATAATACAGCCAATATATCAAGAATAGACAACCACATAATTCCACGAAAATAATTTAATAACTGCCCCTTACTATGAGAATGAGCAATATATTAGCAAAGCATTTAATTCAGGATTTGGATTCAAAGCCAAATTTTTCAAAATTATGGTGCCTATCAGAATAACCCCGAGCCCCAGTAGCCCAAAAACCCACATCTCCATCGCTTCCTATTACCATAATCCCTTCTTTCCTCTTCCTCCTTTTCTTTTATCTTAATCTTTTATCTTGTTTTTATTTACTTCAAGAACACTGAATTCCATATAAACTGTACTTTTAACTCACTTATTTCTTAATCTTAATCAACCAATAATCGACCATAATCGTTTGAGGTCACTCACACAACTACTTTGTTTAGGAATTTCGAATAAAGAGAATAAATTATCAAAGAACCCCATGGAAACTATTCCCAGTAGTAGTAGTTGGGTCTACATTGCGGAAGACTTTGGCTGTGTGAAGGATTACCACCCTTCCCAATTGGGATTATATCTGTATCCAAGAGTCAAAAAAATTCAGTTCCTAAGAATGGTATGTGATATGCTAATCACCACACTAACCCATTTTGACGATTGAAATTAAGTGAGAGTAAAGAATTAGCCCTTCAGAAGACAATGAGAAACCACTGGAGTATTTTCCCACAAAAATCATATTGTATAAAGAGACCAATCACACAGGTACAGCAACAAAAATGTCCCTCAGACTCCGGCTAATCAAGGGCGTTAAGAATCCCCAGATGTTCTTTAAAATATCTATAAAATTTTATGATCACCTATATTCGGAATCGAATTGGTAAATAACGAAGAAGAAGAAGGAAGCTTCTCGCAATTGCTAAGAATACGATCAACATATTTCCCATACAACAACATTCTCTTTAAAACCAATCGTGTGTTTTCTAAACTATCTTATTAGGTGAGAAGTTATATATGTTACTTAATTTATGACAAGATTAAAATTAAATATTTCTTAACAATTTGTATAATATAGCCAATTATATTGCAGTTGAGCATTTATGAGGTTTTATATGTATAACGTTTTCATTTCAAATCATCATAAATCGTTTTAAAATCACTTGGATTAGAATCTGTACTCTTGTTTTCGAACTCCAAGAGGAACAGAATTTCCTAAAAGATTTGACTAGAGTATTCATTATATGGAAATCAGCAAGCATCCAATATGGTCTATGGAACGCCCTGGATTTCTTGGAAGATAAATCTATTTCCCCCGGTCCTGGCCAGCCTTCTTTATTTCACCTGCCTATGCTAACATTTTGAATAATATTTACTGAAAACTACCAAAATCTAATTCTATATAAATAATTAAACATATGTGACAATACAATACTTTTTCTAACTTAGTAGATCTATGTATGCCTGCATTGACTTTTAAATATTTTATGATGATCATCAACACACACAATCATCCATAATACAATATATAGTATAAATAGTGTTACCTTGGAGTTCTTTATAATACATATTGTATTATTGAACTGTTGTGTTGTTTTCAATTAAATCCAGTTTATCATCAAAGCAATAGCAACTTTTGTCTTTGTTATTATTGAATAATAAAAATTGAAAATAAAAACAGAACAAATAAATTTAAGAATAGCCACAATTTAACTTAAAAACTCAATAAACAAAAAGGAAACCAAAAATAAAGGTAACTTCGACTATCCTTAAGATATAATACTCTTCACGCAGCCCCTAGAAAACGTGTTTTGTATGGGAGCTATACGAATCAGTAATCCTAAGAGCTTGAAATGTACATGGTTAATGAATATGAATCAGAAAGTTATTGTGTCCAAATTTCAAGGTGATACCATAAAAAACAAAAAGTGTTTTGAATAAGAACATGAATTTGAGTAGGGGACTTGTATGGGAGCTACCCATCCTGATAGTCCGAGGGTCTTGAAATTTTAGTGGCTAATGAATATGGATCAAACACTTTTAGTTTTTAAATTTCATTTCGATGGCACAAAAAACAAAAAAGGTTTTCTAATAAGAACGTTAATTTAAGTGGGACTTTATGTGATGGGTACCCCACCTGGTAGTCCTTGGATCATGAAATTTACATGGTTAGTGGATATGGACAAGAAACTCATAATATCCAAATTCAGTTCGATCGAACCATAAATAAAAAATTTTTTGTTTTAAGAACTTTAATTTGATCTTGGGGTTTGTATGGGGGGTACCCCTACATAGATTTGTCCGGGATAAAGAGAAACTTATGTACAAAATTTCTTAAGCTGAGGGACTAGTTCGCGTACAGACGGACATGGCTAAATCAACTCGTCTCATCGACCTGATCACAAATATATGTATTTACTTTATGTGGTCTGCGATGTCTCCTTCTGTGCGTTACAAACTTCATGACAAACTTATAATACTATTCACCCACGTAAGGAGTGTAAAAATTTAATAACGAAATGATATCAAATAAAACCGGTTTTGAGTTCACTTTGTGAATTTTTTAACACATTTTTCTTTTTTCTTTCTTTTTATTTATTTTTTATTTTGTTATACCCTATTCAAAAACAGGGTGTATTAAGTTAAGTAAATGAGTAATGACCAGAACATATATTCAATTGATTGTCAAAAAATGGCATTTCGTTTCTTTGAATATGTAGATGATGCGTTGTGAGTATTATATGAATGGCAAATGTTTGCGAGCATTCTGTTATTTTGTTTCGTGCTCTTGTTAGAAACCATAAGAGCTAAAAATATGAAATTTAATACTACAGACTTTATGAGTTCGAAATTAGTTTCAATTTCTTGTTAATTTATAAATTAGATATGATCTCAACTTCTCCATTAGTTGCCCCACCCTTAGGCATCAGTTGGAAAGACTCCCTTTGGAAAAGAAAGAAATATGTACTATGAGAAATCTCTGTATTTTATGATGAAGAAATTACTGCATGTAATATTCTAAATTGTATTTAAATTACTTTCCATGAAACCATGATATCCAATAAGCACCCCACCCGAGACAATAGCGGCATTTCATGTTTCATTTCTTCTATTCTTTATGCTTGTTTTACAGACATTGTTAAGTATGGTGGTGACATGAAAGAAAAATATAGGTGAAGCATGAGAAGAGATACAAGCGGTACGTCACTAAATGTAATTCAATACATGAAGTATTAAAAGAGAGATTCAACTTGGCTTTATTACAAAAAGAAAAGAAATAAAATTTATTGTATGTATATAATGGAAAAAGAAGCGAAAATGGGTGAAAAGAAATATAATAATAACAAGCTGACGCCAATTGGGATATGACCAGACATCAAAAGGTTCAAGGTTCAAGTGGCAATGACCACTTACTCAAGTCTAACAATGGGCCCACGCACACACAATTTTGAATTACCCACTATTGTATACGATATACTATACCTACTAAACAAAATAAATAAGAAAAGGCAAATGACATCAATTCATTGACTGACAGCTGCTGCTACTTCTCATCATCATAATATTCACAGATTGAAGAAGTCTTAAATTTCAGTATAAAGCGAGATGTAAGATACAATTCAAAAATATTTACACTTTAATAAGAAATTTATAGAACTCAAAAAATATGAAATAGTATTATATTAAGTACTACAAATTTTGCATTGATATTCTTTATTTGATATTTGATATTTGAATCAATTTGTTTATATAGAAATAATATATTATACGATTGAGACTTCTTTGTGAACTACACGACCTCTGCTTCTAGAACTACAAGGTGTGTGTTAAAAGTTTCCGAACTTTTCTGGCAGGGAATTTTCTGGTGCCGCCATCTTTGTGTGAGTATATGCGTTTGAAAGATACATTATTCACCGATTTTCCCTCCAAATTT
>JBANCV010000333.1:0-45680 GCA_037040105.1 Amiota albilabris
AGTGGTGCAATCAGCCTTGTATTTGCATTCAAATATTCGGATCTTAAAAGTATTCGTGGTAATCAAACCCAAGGTATATTTATTAAGAGCATAAAGCCACATTTATTAAGAAAATAATGATCGAATTCAATTATACTTAAAATGGTATAATTAACTTTAAAATATGAAAAACATAAGTAAAATTGGTTCAGTATATTTTACATTGGATAAAAGAAATGTTAATATTTGATAAAATAAACTGTTTGCATCTCGACAACAGCACCACGTACGTACATGTATGTTTCATATGTATATTATATGTATGCATTCATATAACATTAGTGTGCTAAAGATAAACCATTCTTCTGATGATGATTTTATTATTTTAAGAAACTGTAGAATCTCATCTCTTTTTTCAGAATTATATATTATGTATTGGCAGAGTTATTTTTGATGTTATATCTGTATGTACCTATTTATCCGTCTAGGATTCATTCATTCTGTCTAAAATATACGTGTATATTTATATTTTCCCAGCCCATATAATTTCATCCAAGTTATAATTTGTAATTATTATTTTTGTTTCAAAATAAATAAATAAATATTTTTTTAGTTAGTCATTAAGCATTATTAGGCATACTCAATTTAGGCATCTATTGATGCTACTAATTTATAATAATCAATATCACACATATTACTTCAAATAACCAATATCAAATAAGTTTTAATTATAAAATAAAGCAAAGAAAGTACCTAATAGGGTGTAAAGGAAAGCAAAACGACAGGGTACCGAGTCTGTATCGAAACGAGTTGAAATGAATCGACTTATCATGAACACCATGGCCAATCGATGCAACGATTTTTAGTCCAGTTCATCGAGAAGTTTGTCTTAGCATAGGTAAATGAAACATCGTGATAGTATTAAAATAGTAGTAATAGAAACCATACAAAATATTCTGGAGTTAGAAATAAATTCAAACGAAACGAACGAAAAAAGCAGATAACACAAATAGTCTACAGTCGTCAGACGACATCCAATGAAATTTATCATCAGCAAGTTTGGATATGCTGCTCATTTATCTAGGATGCGACATGGGATATCTAGGGGATGTTGCCTTTTCAGAGGTCGCATTTGCCTGTTGTTATATTATGATTGGCAAGATCTTCCAAACTAATGAAGGGCCTATTGCTATGCAGGACGATTTCTTCTTTAATCGTTGGGATCTTTAATTCTCAATGATTAACGTAGTTCCAGAGAAATCAGTGCGCCCCTGTGATCCTCCGCAGTAGCTTTGATTGAAACGCTTACAAAATTTTCAGGTATAATATGATCTTGTACAATAACAGCTTATTTCTCAGATAGAACTTCGAGTTTGTCGAAGTTTCAGTATCCAATTATTGGATAAAAATTTTTCCCAGAAATTTAGGTATGTTTATCAATACAATAATATGGACTCAATTATGTACTTTATGTTTTCAGGATAAATTTTAATTGAGGTAGTAATAATTATAGCTTTTGATTAGGTAAATCTTTTTTAATCACATAAAAATTGGAAGCATCTCTGAATAGATATTAATCCAAGGTATTTTTGTTGCAATTTTAAGAAATCCAACCGAATACTGAAATGTGCATTATAATCTGAATTATTGATTATTTTCAAACCAAGAATATCTACACTATTGTGTGGTCAGTCTTATAGTGTTTCCTTAGTGAGTAATATTTTGTGAGTTCTGATTTAACGGCATTCTTGAGTTCTGAACAGATGGTTTTTATTTTGAATACTTGAAATTGAATATTATGAAATAAGTATTCTTCGGAAGAAGGTGAAGAAAAAGATACGTATACATAATTATTATTAGATTGATATATCTGAAGCTCCAAAGTTGTCTTTCAAATGTTGGAGTTTGAGTTCTAAAAAAGAAAAGTCACCAAATGTAGGCATTTCGCTACAAGGGGAGACAAAATTCCTGTGGATTTTAAACGAATATCTTTTATATGGTAAATTTTAATTGTTTTGTTTTCCTTCTATCATATATTACATAAATGGATAAGCGAAAGATTAACGCAACAAACGGAAACAATTGAGAATATTTACCAATTTTTTCATAATCAATTTTCCGAGATATAGATAAACACAGACAGATTATGTTGTCATAATAATTAGGTTATCCCTTTAAAGTTAATATAGGTATCCTGTTGAGAATAGAGGAAAGAACCACAAAATCAAGAATAGCTAAACGAAATTATAATCACATGTACTAAGCTCTACAATATACTATTGTATGAAATCTTACTGAAGCGTGGTGGCTTAATCAATTTTATCTATTAATTAATTTATCATTTCTTGTTGATGCTGAATGATGATGCTGATAGTGATGAACGCGATGGGCCGTGCCGTGCCGGGCCTAACTTATGAACAGAATGCAACCTCTCTTGAGCAATACTACCTAATTATTGTATAAAGTGATTTCTTTTTTATGTTTAAAGGAGCAACAATGCTTAGTAGTTGAGTTGAGCCGAGCCGAGTCGAGTCGAGTGAATCGCATCAGAGACGGGAAAAGAAAAAAAAGATAAATTGTGATACAGATGGAGAAAGAGAGAAGGAGAAGGAGAGGGAGAGAGAAAAGGGGCTCATCAATTTAATAATTATAAATTGTTCTGGTTTTGACTGTTGCTAAGAAGAACCCTTTTTTTATTTTATTGGCTTCCGTTGCCTCAGTCTACTATGCTTCACCATACTTTATAATTTGGGGTATCATCATTGGAACGCTTCATGCGTTCGATAACCTTCAGTATATGCTTGTTGTTACTGTTTTTATGATTATTGTCTTAAACAACAACAAATATATCTATTATATATATATAAAGAACTAACCGTAACAGTAACCGAAACCGTAACCGAATACATAACAAAAACCAAAACCAAAACGAGCCTACAAAACTTAATTACTGTCATAAAAAAGGGATTTGTGGGCGAAAATTGATTTGATATAATTTTTTGATCAGTTTACGTTTCTTTCATATCTTTTTTGTATAGATAGATTATTATTAATTATGTGAATGGTATAATCACATTGATATGCTGTTTGTAACTCTTTAAATAAGACATGTTTAATCTTTATAATACAATAGAATGAATAGCATTCCAAAGGTAGTCAAATCAAGTTCATTTATCGATTCATTTCATTTGTCTATAATAAATTTGTATAAAAATTAGTGACCTAAAATTTTAGATTTCGACTCTATTTTATTATAAAGTATTTTACCAATCGAACACTATTGTCTCATAAATGTTTTGTATTCTATCTATCAATTTCCAAAAAAAAAAAAAAAAACTAGTTACTGTATAACTGATTCAGCTGTTGATCTTAAACTTTACAAAAATGCCATACAAAATATACAAGAAATCATGAATAGAATATTCATTAAATAATTCAATAAAATTGAGATTTTAGTTCCTGTATTCATGGATTTTGAGTATCACATTCATCGAGTTCTGAAGATCATGAAATTAAAAGATTCAGGAGAAAATGAAACTCAAATCAATTATGAGTCCAGTTAGATAAATTAGATAACTTTAAATGCAATACGTACTGCTTATGTCAACTATCGTTAGATTATTAGATAATCGTCAAATTTAGAGTAAGCTGTGTCATTTAGTTTCTGTTTGACAGCCGCTGATAGCAAACAACCTAGTGAATTTCGACAAAAACGGATATATGTTAAGTAAATTTCGTGTGCTCATCAAGCATTATTTATTGCATAAAAAAACCATCACCGTAACCAAGAAAATTATTGATAAATACCATGGAGACTCTGAAACATAAATTTCAATGGTTAAGAATTGGTTTACGGAATTCCGTTATGGTTTTGTTCTGGACAAGTGACACCAAAAAGTTCGTCACGCCAGAAATCGTCGATAAAATCGATGGAATGATATTGAACGATCGAAGAATGAATATGCTTGACTTGGCTGAGGCTGTAGGCATCTCAACTGGGAGAGTACATCAGATTTTACTTGAATATTTGGACATGAAATAGATATCCGAGCTCATAATCGACCATAAGCGCAACATCAAAGGAATATTCTTTCGCAATTCGAACGATTTTATGCATTGATTCATAATCGTGGATGTGAATCACAACAAACCAGAAATCAAATGACAGTCAAAGCAAAGGATTTCTCCGAATGAAGGTGGATCTGCCGGAATTTTTTTTTTTTTTTGTTTAGTAAATGCACGCGGAGTCATTGACATAATTTATACAGAAAACGGTAAAACAATCACCATGGAATATTATTCAGAACTGTTGGACAGTTTCCACATTGAGATCAAGCAAAAACGACCGTATTCAGCAAAAAAGTGATCTTCCACCATCACTCATGGTCTATGAGCATACAAGGGTACATACGTGTGTAGTTGCCAATGCAAAAATCAATAAATTTGGCTACGAACTGCTACCCCATCCAGCATATACTCCATATTTAGTCCCCTATGACTATTTCCTGTTTTCAAACTTTAAGAGGGAATATAATCATCATAAGTAGTTGTCATCATTAAAAGATTACCATTTTTGAGGACTTTGAGAAAACCTATTATTCTATTTGGAAGGGATAAAAAATAAATCTTTTATTCAAAAAGTCAATGCCTTACATATCTAATTACCCTCGTAGTATGACAATAGAAGTTTGTCTATTAAACTATCATTCATATTTCCTAAATTATAGGAAATAAGGTACTGAACTCAACCTGAACTTTGATTGTTTACAATATTTACTTAATCTGCCTTATTGATTGTAAATTAAAAACAAATAAATACATAATACAAAAACAAAAATAAACTAAAATAAAAACCTTAATGGATTATTTAAATTTCAATTTTTTATCGATTTCTTTTGTATTTTTGTTGTATAAAATAAATGAAATCTTTTGCATGTTTTTATTACTAAATAAATGATATAATTTTATAGAATATTTTGGACTTTACATATCCATTTTCCGTGTTCGTTCAACCATAAAGTTTTTTTTTTTTTAAATAATAATTCATTTGTTAATTTTTTTTTGTTTGCTTAATTTTCCTATAATTTTTTTGTTTTTCTATGAATAGCAACATTGTTGTTGCCTTTATCTAAATATGTAATAAAAATCAGAATTATATTTATTTTAATATCAACATTAAATGGATCACATATCGATGAATGAAAGATTCAACTGAAAATCGTACGACTTGAGACTCACATAAATTCAAAGGCCTCGTAGATTCTAATGAATACATCTGGCGACTTAAAAGGAGTCACACCCTAAACCAACTTACCATTCCCTGATTTGAAAAATTTAGCATTCTCTAAATTAGAATTGAAACAAACTGGATCATATAAAAACGTGGAAGTATTGAATGATATAGAAATATAATATGTACAATTTAATGGCAATTTTCATTTCTATGATGAAATGATGAATAACGCATATGATATTGAAGTATAGATAAGTTCATATTAGATTTTGATCAGACTTACTTAACTACTTATTATGAAATATTATTATAGGTACATATGTTTCTTTTAGTATTTCTTATAGAAAACTCATAAATTTTGATTTCATTTGTTCGTTTCTCATTTAGTCATATTTATATTTGGTTGCCACCAAAGTGGAACTCATAAAGAAGAATGCAATAAGATTTAACATAAATGAGGTGGCAATATGTGATTTGGCAGATCGTTTATACTACTTCAAATCGATTAAGAAACAGACAAAACATAAATCAAATGATTTGACGATTGTGTGTTTTGCCTTTATGCATATTTAAATGGGTAAAATGTGTGAATATAAAGTTCATAAAAAAGATTTATGTAATAGAAATATTTAAGAGAAATTGATGACTTAAAGCCACAGAAATAGAAAATAAAATAACACATATAAAATTTTTTATTTTTTTTTTTCTTTTATTTTGTAGTTTCTCTTAGCAAACTCACGTTGTCTTTGAAGTTGTTCCTAGTATGCCAAGTTATTTTATAAACAAATTAAACAAATTCCCAGGGCTTTGAACACAAACCAAAAGCATTAAAAATCCCGTCGGATATGCTGATTTATAGATATGTAAATCATTCCAGGCCCTTTAATATGAAGATGTTTTTTAGAAATTTATTTAGATTAGGTTATAGGTTCCTATTTCACATGCTTCAATTTCTTCTGGAAAATGTTTATTTGGGTCAAAGAACTATTTAATTGTCTATAAATGGACCCTTAAAATGAGTCTTTAATGAATCTTTCACCATATAAGTTATAGAAAGAGCTCAATCTAAGATTCTTAGAACAATCACAGGATATATATTTTGCCAGTATATACTGCTAGTAAAAGAAGAATTTTCTAAGCATAAACGTAACTATATGGATGAACTTGTTGGACACATATAAATAACCCACTAAAATTTTAAGACCCTCAAACTATCAGGCCCTCCCATACAAGCCCCTTCTCACGTTCATGTTTTTATTAGAAAAACTTTTTTGTTTTTATGCTATCACACAATAAGTTTCTGATACATATTCATCAACCATGTAAATTTCAAGATCCTAGGATTACAGGATCGTTTAGCTCCCATACAAAAAAAAAACGTTTTCTACGAGCTGCGTATACATCTTCGGAATAATATAGTATAGTAGAATAGACATTCTTCTTTCTGGTTTATTAGGTGAAATATATATTTTCAAAAATAATGATTTTTAGTGAAGACGAAGTTATGTTATGTTAAGGTAAAACTGTTCTCCAGCTTAAGAACCACTATTGTACACTTTATGGAGGAGAAGGGGTCGATCTCATTCATTGAAAGATGCTGTTAAAAGGTTTTTTACTTACCGTTCGATCACAAATTCATTGGATTGGGCCCTTCTTCAATATAAAGAAGACTATTAAATTACAAGTTAGTTCCAATACAGTTTGACAATTTGCTTTGGACATCATCAACTTAACTTATTTCCATTCATTGCGACGTCGATGTTTTAAAACAACTTGTCTATGCCGCCGATATCACCTAAAGAGAATTCTACAGTCACAGCGTACAACACTTTGTCAAAAGAAGAACACTTAAGGAAAACTGATTGCCATCCTTCTTTTGGAAATGGTCCTGCAGTTTTCTGATTTCGAAGTATCCTTTTTCAATATTGAGGTAGCACGGCGAGCACCTGAGGTAGCAAAGCTAAGAATTATTTATTTTCACAAAAATTGCCTGGCCCAGTTTATTGGATTATTCCGACGAAATATAGAAATGTGACAGTTCCATGAAATAGTTTTGCCATATGGTGAATACATCAGAAATTATTTGTTGTTGCAATGATTAAAACAATAAAAGATAAATAGAAGTAATAATTTTATTTATGTAAATGCTATAATGATGCCTAATTTTTCACATTTCAAAAATTGTCAAAATTAATTAAAAGCCAGAAAGACTATGCCGAAGTTGTGAAATATATGTATTAAGATCCTCCTGTGATCGTAACCATCTAGCGCCGGGGCCAGTAGCATTTTGCCCAGTCCCGGCACACTATTGTTACGCCTATCGATTGAGTTCCGTTCCAAAAGTGTTCAACTCAGTTTAGAAATAAAACAAATAAACCTACTTACTTCATTCCAAATTCATTTTAAATTTCATAGAACAATCATCTCCGGATAGAAGCAATAACAATTTACATGTTTCCTTTCCAAATACACAGGTACATCATATGTATGTTTCATCAATCAATGAAATTTGGATAACAAATCTTTTTGGGTCCTTTGAAATAACCAAGTCCGATTGACATTTATCTCTTTACTGCCTGATGTACAGCGCCGGGTAGAGCGAGATTGTCTTTTGGTTTTTTTTCACAACAATATCTCGACTTGGTAATTTTGTCACTTTCAGAAAGAAGACGCTTTTGTCAATAAGTATAAGCGTAAATATATTAAAATTTTATTTTGCGCCTCTTGCCATCTGGCGCCTAGAGCGATCCACTCGCCTTACCCCAGATCTGGCCATGCAGATGTAAATGAAATTCTTTGCAAAAATGACAAAAACTAGAAAATATTCGATTTATTCGTAATGAAATCAAATGAATTTAAAAGTTGAAAATTAAATAAAAATTATCGCCACAGTTAAACTGCACAGTTTATATCAATCAATATAAATTGATTTAAAGAAAATGACATTTTTTTATTATTTTTTTTAATCATTTGAATTTATTTAGCTTTTTATCAATTTGATTCATTCTGTTGTTTTTGTTTTTGTTTTTATTTTGTGTTTTTATTTTTAAATTTTACACTTAATTTAATTGTATTTTTCTTTTATCTTCAATATTTCATATTATGTATTTCTATTTTTATTATTATTATTTTAATTTTTTCTTTGCATTCATTCCATAAATAATTAAAAAAAAAAAATAATAATAATAATAAAATCCATACAAAAAATATGTGTGTATATAAATAAATAAATTAATTAATATTTCTGTACTTGCAGGGATCAAAAAAAAAAAATAGTTTATTTTTTATAACATTTTTGAAATTTTTTGGAGTTTTTTCGATTTGTTTTTTGAAGCAAATTAAAAAATGGATTTTCAATTTTTGTGTGGTGTATAAATATTTTTCACAGAACTTAAGACTATAATTCGAAGAATCCTTTAGCATATGTTCATATTTTTATTCGCATCAAATTTCCGGGAAAATTTGAAATTTTTAATTATGAGAATAGTGAAATTCTGTATTATTTTGAAACTGTCTTGTCAAATTTCAAATCAATAAAACAGTAAACGCTTGTCAAAGTTAAACGATCGATATTTTTTCTCAAACGTAGACTTCATATTAATAATATTCAGAGGTATATGAAACTTATTAAACATCACCTCAATAAGTCTCCGGTATTAGTAAGAAAAACAATTAATTTTTTTTGAAATTCGCCAGCGTCTGCAGTCGTCCCGGATGATGATCTTTTTATTCAGGTGTATAGTAATGGATCTGTTGCATACTTCCACAATCTTCTAATATCTTTAGGGTATCAGCTATCTTACATAACTTCACTTTTTGGTCTTTCAAAATTACTTTGAAGACCTATTTATATTCTTCGCAGCAACTGTCAATTTTGAGCAAACAGAAGGTTCCGCATTATCGGTAGTCATATAACCAAGCATAGTAAACTAACGTTTGTTGCTAAAATTTTGATAGAGCAGATTCCCCATAATACTTGACATACCATAACAGATATTTTTCTTTTAAAAAAATAGTTTCTACTCGAAACTTGAAAATAAGTTTCTTCTATTGTTATGAAAATTAGAAAACTGTATTCACTAAAACCACTGAAAGCTTATTGTCAGAGTTTCATGAAATTTTGACACTTCAAGGTAATATATATATTTCACAACAGTGTTGTCAGATATGTACTTATGTTTCATACAAGAGACTTATAGAGTGATGTTAGTGTTTAAGTTATTAGATTGAAATTGAATTCACCCAACAAAAAAGACAACCCATTGTGATGCCATTCTCAAATTTATCAGATCATCAAAGAAAAGCTTTACTGGAAACCGGTTCTATATGTCTTCCAAGAAGTAGAGAGCAAAACCACACAGGAGTTGTTCTCTAACTCTTCTTCATTTCTATGAATACAATAGAATCAATGTAAAACAACATTTCTTCTACATTTCTTAAAGGATTAATGTTTTCTTTTTAACCAAATCTTGATTCTGTGAAAAATATTTTATAAAAAAATCTTTGGCATAACCAAAGTATTGATTATTTTCTTTGCTTTATTTTATCTGATTTTTCTTATTTTATTATTACAATATATTTTTTTATAATCTTATATATTTTTTTTTTGTTTTTTTTTTTTTTCCTTTTTTCACTACACACACACACACACATACATAAACATTCACTCCCATACACCCACAGGTGGACAAAAAAAACCAAAAAAAAAGATCTTAAATTATTTTTGTTTATTTTACATTTTTTATTTAAATTTATTTATTGATAATTTTCTTTATTTTTCTGTTTCTGTTTTGCTTTGTTTCTGTTTTGTTTTTAGTACTTACTTTATTTCTTGTTATTCTCTAATACTAATATAGTCTCTCTTTTGCTGCGTTTTTAATGCTCTAAAAAAATACTACACTTGAATTTTATAATAATATTATATATATGTATATATCAAAAAAAAAAAAATTCAATTCAAATACACCCAATAAACATTAAGCCTTATTTATTTACTTATTAAAATATATATATATATGTATTGTAAGTATATACTATATATATATATATATATATAAATAATATTATATACTATATTTCTATTTAGGACACATCACAAAAAAAAAAAATTACAAAAAAAAAAAAAAAAAATTAACTTTGGACTTACCAAAGCATAAATACACTTCACATAAGCTGTTTTTATAATATATACATATATATATATATATATAAATATATATAATATATATATTAGTTTGAATAGAAATAGTTATGATTTTTTGTTAAAATTCTTATGTTTTCATTGCTACCTATATGTTTTATTTTGTTATGTTTTGTTTCGTTTTTATTTTTTGGAAAATATAATTCTTTCTGCACAGGCTCTCTCGGCTCTCATGGTAGAAAAGCAGCTTTTGGTCAGATTTTAAAATAAGTACATTAAAATTCGACAAATGTCATAGAAATATTAATTGATATGGTAGGATCCGTTCACCACAAAAATCATTTACTTCGGTTCCCTGAACTTTACATAGCATAACAGAACCCACCAACCTAAAGAGCGGAAAATCGTGATGTAAACTCGACAACGCTTCAAATTCAACGGTCAAACCGAATATTTATGATAAAAAGTTAATGCTGTGAATCTTATGAGATCATCTCGTAGTGATCTGCTAAGAGCTAATCCAGCCTAACGAAACCATTATTGGGGAATGTTATCAACAACAATTTATGCAATTTAGCCAAGCATTGAAGGTCAAACGCCCCCAATATGCCAAAAATCATGACAACGCTCAGCCACATGTGGCGAAAGTCGTAAAGAAAAATTTGAAGGCACTTCCTACTCCACAATTTTCACCAGTTATTGCTCTTTCCAACTACTACAAATGTTTTCAACGCTGAACCGTTTGCGGCCTAAAAGTTGGAAAAGGATCGTAGCTAACAACAGACAATACTTCCAATAAAATATATTGTACCATTCTTTCACAATAAATTCCCCAATTTTGTTAAAAAAATTTTTTTGATTCCCAATATTATACAATTTTTAGGGGTTCTTTACTTTGCAACTCTTGTATGCCCATTTTCTTGGATATGTTGAAAATATTATTTGGCCCATTCCATAACAAATTTTAATCTGCTAACCAAAAACTACAATATTCCAGCAATCGCAGAAATAGTTAAGCAATGGTCAGTCACATTCGATATATGCTCAAACTCTTCTCAACGATCTTGAAAGGGTTTAAATCACTTAAAAATTTATGTACATAAACGTGATATCGTATACAAAATTCATTCAGCCCTTCGGACCATTTGAAAAATGAAAATCTTTATATACGTGGTGTGTTCAAAAAGTAAGAGGTGTTTTTATTTTTCTCGAAAAATATTTATTTTTTCATCTATTCATATTTTGTCCCCTTCAAAGTAATTTCACTTGTCTCAGCGTTTCTTCCGCACCTCGAAACACTTCTAATAAGTATTTTTTTAAGGTCTTGCCTCTTTCATTGGGAAGATTGGGATTTGATATTGACGTAATAATTATCAATCAATGTTTCATCAACAGCTAGAACCCTTTTGAGCAAATCAGTATCTTTGTTAACGTCATTTAACAGCTTCTGGACGTTTGCTCAAAAGTTATCAGTTTTTGGAACAAACTTTGCTGCCACACTTTTCATGCCCAAAACATACGACAAAATTTGATGTTTTTCATTGTTTCAACGTTTTCGTCGGTAGTTGACATTCTGTGACGTACAGAGCGGTCCTCGTATTCGACATCTTCTCGGCCTTTTGTGAAGAGCTTGTACCACTTGTAAATAATGGATTTGTATAAAGTAGACTCGCCAAATGCCACATTCAATATTTCAAATATTTTGGAGCATTTAATATTGTTTTTCACATAAAAATTTAATGAAAAATCTTTGATCCATTTTTTTTTTTGAATTGCAGCAAATTGACAAAATTTAAAAACATGTATCACCTTTATGTCTGTCAAAAACAAACTAAAGATGCAAAATGTCTGATAATGTCAACATATGTTAGGCACACATGTACCAACATAAGACAAAAACAAGAACTTAATATCGACCGAGATATATATAAATTCCTCTTACTTTTTGAACACACCACGTATATGGAAATATTCTTAGCATTCAAAACTAAACTAAACTATTTGTATTATCAATCTTTGTTATATACTTGCATATTGGGAAAGCAATACGTTTTCATAGATTGTTTGGAATTGGCTAGTCATTTGATATACTATACTTATGTGTTTATTGTGAAACAATGGCACAGAAAAACGATTGAACATTATTGCTTTTCGACTAAGAAGTCACATGATATAAGACATATACTGTAAGTGTGAAAAATTAATATTGTAATAATATTTTGATGATATTTCCCAAAAGCCAAAAAATATGAATAATTGAAAATTACTCCTTTGAATCGAAAGACATCTTTGTCTCTTTCTGAGAGCCGCCTAATAATTAAGAATACTATGCACAACTTCCACAACTCAAAATAAATTCAATAGAAGATTAACAAAGTCAACATATCAAATTTCTATCCAATAGAAAAACTTGGTCTGAATGAATTCTTTTTAGATTAATACTACGTAAACTCTTCTTTGCAATTTATTAGTGCAAATTTATTAGACCCTGGAATGGACTGGACTGGATAGACAAATATGAAATATAGAAAAATTTATGTATCAATGCAATAAGAATAAATAAATGGATGAATGGACTAACTAAATGGTAAGTTTTTGATTTGTATTTTGTCATTGTTATGATATGATCACCCATCCTAGACTTCTTAGTAATGAATCCCACCATTTAAGCATAAAAGATGTTTTGAAATAAAAACAATGGATAAAATGAAACAACAAGAATCAAACCAGTGGCTATGTTACTACACTAAGAGACCAAATAGAGTTCTTTCGATAAATCATTTTATCTGCATCTATCCAACGTTCTTTAGATTCTATTTTCCAATTTAGCTCTCACACACTCTCTCTCTCTCTCTATGTATATATATCTTTGCTTATATTTCCATTATTACATTCAACCTAACATCAATCTTTCCTCAGCTTTAAACTTATTTCATCATCGTTTATGTCACTGTCACTGTCACATATGTAGGAACATACGTAACCACTGTGGATGTTACTAACGTGTTTCTTCTGGCGAACTTGCAGCGATTGCCTCTGCTGGCTCTGCTTTTGCACAACATGCTCATACCACTACTCCTGCCTTAACATATATTCTCACGTATTGTTAAACAACAGCGACTCTATGCTGAAAGGATTACTACGTCGAATTCTGATGGGTGATGTTTGGTGTACAATATGACGATGATTCGCAGTTGTAGTATTTTGCAGATTGAGCTCAATGTTACCGAGCTTTGTTTTCGTTGGGAGCAAATGCTGTGATGCTGATGGTGATGATGATGATAATGAAATTTTGAACGGCTGATGGCAACAATCAGTATTCCGATCATCGCCTTCATCGCCGCCGCGACTATCAACGTTTTCATGTAACGTCGATTCTGTTGTTGATATTGAGGGTTGAGAGCCATTGAAGACAGCAAATCCACCACCACCAACACCATCACCATTACTTAGTGTTACATTTGTTGGGCTTCCCAAACTGTTTCTACTGCAGCCGATCATACCTAATGGACTATTACAACCGTCAATAGATGTGCGACTGAGACCTCCACCACCTGAAGTCAAACCAATTGATAAACGCTGTGGACTTCGTAAAGTTGATGAGACAGCATCTTCGGTTTCGTCATCGCTATCTGTACCACCAACAACATCGATTTGTATGCCATCATCCTCTAGATCTGAATCAGAGAATGTTCCATTGGCCTTATGCTGTGATATGTACTCGGCCTTCAAAGCTTCCAAGTCAACCGTGATGCCCTTCGCTTGTAATTTGCGTGCCTGACGATCAATTGCCTTGGCAAGCTTTTTTCGACGACGGGCTCTACAAAATCAGACATAAACAAAAAGATAATGGATATAGAAAATGAGACAACGTAAGACATAGTATATATGCACAGTAAAATGGCAAGTATTTAGTGTTAAGAAATCATCTTTATCATCTCCTATGACTTACCTCTCCTTTGCTTTGAGCTCATTTGGCGGTATTGGTTCACCGGAACACGTCTGCGGTTGGGCATTATGTGCTGGTCGTCCTGGTCCCTTCTTTGTGTGCTCACGCTTTCGCACTTTTGCACGTCGATTCTGGAACCATACCTATCTGGAACAAAGCGTATAATTTCAGAAAAACGAAAACAACATACCATAAACCCACAATATTGAAACACCCCAGACTCAAAACCAATAACATTACATATGGAATAACATGAAATCAAAACTAAACTCACCGCAACGCGACTCTCTTTGAGATCAAGTCGCATGGCCAATGCCTCTCTCATAAAGATATCAGGATAGTGACTGGCCGAGAAGGCGCGCTCCAATTCTTCCAGTTGCCATGAATTGAAATTAGTACGCGACCGACGACGCTTAGCAGCATTACTATCTTCATCACCATCACCAGGAAAACCTAAAAATTAAAATGATGCATAATTAAGCCAAGTGTGAGGAAATACTACTTATATTAAATCAAAAATATGAGAAGAAAAGAGAAGATAATGGAAGAGTAGAGCAGAAAAAATAAACCAAAAGAGCAGAAGATGGAGATGAATGAATAAATAGCACCTGCCTCAATGAACTATCGAAATGGGTGTTGGTGCTGGTGGTGGCTGTGGTTGTGCGCAAAGAATTGACTATTATGAATATTTTAGTTTTAAAATTAATATTAATTACATCAACAAGAAAAACATATCAATTTGAAAATCTATTGGGAGTCTCCTTTAAAGTCACACACACTCACATACATATTTTGTAACAGTAACAAATTTGGGGGAAATTCCCGAGAGGAAAGGAAAACTAAACTATAATTTTCATTTGAAAAACAAAAAAAATGTTATATGTATTGTACAACAACTACAGCAATAACGACACCAATTTAATCAACAACAACAACAACAAAATGTGCATAAATATTCATAATCATATATTTCAATTATAACGACCACCAAAAAAACAACAACATCACTAAAAACAATCCACATAGAAATTTATTACAATTTAATTACATTTCTCTAGTCTAGTCCTCTTCTCTATTCCCGTCCTGTCCTGTCCTGTCCTGTCCTGAACGGTCCGGTTCAGTTCAATTCGGTCCCAAAATTTATTTACTACACACCACACACATGGTAATAATTTGAAAATTTGTCTCTAAACAAAATTTAACAGGAGCGGAATAGGAGAATAGAAAACGGGGAATTGAATTGGATTTGTGTGAAATTAGGAAGAAGAGATGTGTATGAACGAGTAAATTAAATATTGTTAAAACAAAGACCATTAAATGGTGTAAATTGAAATTGGATGACTACAAAATATTCAGATTTGCCAATGATAATGAATTCGGGTGATTGCAATCTGCATGGCATAGAAATATGTACATATGAGTACATACATATGTTAAATGATAAAAGTCAATAAGAGATAATTGAAATCGAAAGAGGTTAATAAAAAATAAAGTTTTGCAAAGTAAAACCCTAACAAATAGTCACTTTTGCAATGGATCAATAAAGTGGAGGAGAAAAATTTCATTCAATCAAGTTACATAAGTAGCAACACATGAACTGTGATTTTTCTTACACATATTAATTTGGAGGATTGCTTTAATACAAATGCAGAAGAGTTCAACTGGATCTATATAGTCAAGGAACATTAATATTTAAAGTTTAAGATGTTCTGTTATATTGTACACATACATAACTCCTGGATACAAGCAATTCGCTCCTGTTTATTTAGAAAATTTAGTTAAACTATTCCAAATTATTCATTCATTCATCTATTAATTTTTTTTTTTGTTTTTTTTTTTTTAAATATATATTCTTTATACTCCCTTTTAGTCAGCAACATCCTTTTTTGAGACTATTCTCTCTTTCTCTATTCATTATACAATTTCTTGTCTTTATTAAATTACCAACGATCAAGTCAAACGCCTTTTCATATATAAAATGCCACGCCTTTAAAATGCTCTCATGTTATAATACCATAGTTGCTAAGTAGCAAGGAAACAGGGGAAACAGTGGCGCTTAAAAGGGAACAAAACACACTAATACACACACATACACACACACAAACACATTTATATACATATTCACTTTTATACTGGATTAACCATGGAATGCTATTGCCGCCTAAAGTCAAAAGGCTCAACTTGCTGTAGCCACAACCACTGCTGCCGCTGTTCTTGGTTCAGCTCTATAAACTCGTTTGAACAAGTTGTTCTTGTTGTTAGTTTTGCAGTTTGACTGGGTTCTATTCTGTTCTGTTGGATTGGGTTCGGTTGGTTGGTCGGTCTGAGGCTAAAATTGGCTTTGGTCACTAACCGTGTCTGTGTTCAACTAATGACTTAATAAGGCGCAAAATACCAAAAGTGAATATAGATACAATATACAATACAATACTATTCACAACACCAACAACAATAACAACATTCAATGTATTCCAACATCAAGCATTTTTTAACATAGTACCAAGAGTAAAAGAGAAAGATACTCATAAAATGTAGCCGTAACCATCACTGCTTTAAGCATGCATTCTCAAAACTTACGAGTATATGCACCAACAAAAATATGAATTTTGTTGATTTTATTGTATTATAATATCACATTTATGACAGCGAAAACATGTGTTAATGATTTATCAAACAGCTTTGTTTTTCTATATGCTATTTGAGCAGATTTCAATAAAGTTTCGCACATTTCCAATTAAAAGGGTCTTCGAACCAAAGCAACCGCGGCCCAATACCAAAAATCAAAAAAAAAAAAATAACCGGAATTGAAAATTGTTTAAAATTAAATTGGAATTAAATTAAAAGTTAGGACCAAGGCAAAAGGATGCTTAATTTTGGGTTCTAAAATTCGGTTATTGAAAAGATTAGACAAACAAAAGAAAGGAAAAGAATATTTTAAAGAATGTGAGTCGAAGGCCTTGTAGCTAGTACTCTTAAATTTAAGTTAGATTATATATTTTAAGTAGCATATTGTATATAACCTAAACTTGTAAATAAATAAATAACATTCATCTCAATTATAGTTTCATTAATAAATTCAGTATTCTTCAACGTTTTCATACTCATAGTACATGTTACATATCTATGTGCCATAAATCCATTTCAATATACTTATGCATCGATATCTTTTTTTTATACTCTTCGCGTAGTGAATAGTATTATAAGTTTGTCTTGAATTTTGTAATGCAAATAAGGCGACATCGTATACCCTATATAGTATATATTCTTGATCAGCGCGACAAAACGAGTTGACGTAGCCATCCATGTCCGTCTGTCCGTCCGTTTGTATGTATGCAAACTAGTCCCTCAGTTTTTGAGCTAGGAACAGAAATTTTGTACGAACATTTCTTTTTACACATTTGTCGGAATCAGCTGAAACGGACCACTACGAGGAGTACCTCCCATACAAACCCCCTACTCAAGTTCATGTTCTTATAATTTTTTTTTTTTTGTGCTATTTTCTTGATTTTTAGACACAATAGATTTCTGATGCATATTCATCAATCATGTAAATTTCAAGAACCTAGGATTACTCAATCGGTTAGCTCCCATACAAAAGAAACGTTTTCTAGGGGATGCGTGAAGAGTATTTACATCTTCGGTATAGTCCAAGATACCTTTCTTTTTGGTGTTTATTGTCAATTGAAACAACAAACTTTTGTGTATTGTAAAAAATGGAAACAAGTGAGTTTCGCGCGGTGATTAAAAACTTTTATTGAGAATTTTTAACACCGAAAGAAATCAAAGTTGAGTTGGATGAAGTTCATGACACATCTGCTCCTGCGTTTACAACTATTTACAATTGAGTAAATGACTTTAAACGTGGCCGTACATCTACAAAAGATGAACATCATTCAGAACATCCGAATTACTACTTTTTGGACGATTTAAAATATGTAGAAAAACGATTGCAAAATTGTATAAAGCTAGAAGGAGATTATATTGAAAAATAAAAACGAAAATTTCTAAAAAACAAATTAATTTTCTATCTTTTTCTAAGGACTTATTGATCGACCCACATAGTATTGTATGTTGCATACAACTTTACAATGTCATAAACCCATAAACCAAGTCATATAGGATGAAAAGAAAAGGAGGCAAATAAATATAATTTTCTGTATTAGTGGTGGAAAATGCAAGGATAATTGAAATATATTGTGATTATGTTCCATTAAAATTTGTATGTGAAGTTAAAGAATGAAAGGGAGAATGCTAACTCAGAAATATTATTGGATTTAATAAATTGTCACAATTCCATGATTATTCGAATAAATAGCCTCAATATAGATTGCGCCTTACCAAATGAATTTTTGAATGAATTTTAGTCATCATCATTTGTAAAGACTTTTATTACAAGAGTATAAAATAATGAATGAAATGCAATTGAATCATATCGAAACATTATATTATTTTCATAAGAATTTATTAAATCATTTCTAAAGAAAAATCTACAACAAGATTTATTATTTTCTATTATGATATCAGAAAGATTGAAAGAAAAAACCATAATTATACAAAAGTTTCCTGAATATTTCAACGTGAATATAGAAAGTAGTTTGCCCAAATTTTGTAGTTGCGAACATTCTGACAATTCTATGGCATCATTTGGACTGGTATAAACAATTCAAAGATGGTTGGGAGGATGATTTTAATAATGAGAAGACAGTCAAGCCAAAATTGGGGAGATGCGACGAAAACACCGAGAAAGAGAATGCTTCGATCGTTAAATGCTTGGAAATATCATTGATGAAGCTAAAAGCAGATATCAAAATTCCGTAAATCACAATTCATCGCTTTCTGACCAAAATACTGAGCTATAGGAAGATCTGCTCTCGCTTTGTGCCACTGATTATTCATTGTATGCGTGTTTTAGCCATGTTTTAGCATCACAATCATCAACCATCACCTGATCTAGTTACGTCAAATAATTTTCTACTCTCCAAACTTAAAGGAACACGTTACGATGACACGAAGGCTCGGCTCATTCCCGGTGAAGGACATCCATAGTGCTTCGTGGTTAATAGACCATGGAAAACATTGTATCGACTCGGAAAGCATGTGTTTTGGATAAATTGAAACGAGAATGGAAGATCTCTGGTAACTTTTAAAACACTCCGTGTGTGTTTATCCTGTTACAAGCTTTCCGACAATCTCTATATACTATTGTACTTGTATTACTCGAGAGCATATAAACAACTCAGCATGTTTTTAAGGTGCGTGAGTCTAAATGTTATTACCGATATAATAAATCACTCAACCCTTTCCAACTCAACTCAACTCAACTAAATGGGCAGCCAAACTCCCAACATATATGCATGTATGATATGTATGTATATGCAAGCAACATGCAATATTAAATGCATTTGCCCATTTCACCCCAATTCTAGTTCTTTTTGTTATGCTTGGTTTTGTGCCCTCAATTTAACCTTTAATTGCGAATTTTCATGCTTTCGGAACTCATAATTCTCCTGAATAGAAATGCAAAAAATACTCTTATATTAATAAAAAAAAAAAACGGAAAAGACACACAGCTCAAGCGAATAAAGTCAGTTTGAGTTTGGAATAGAAATAGGAATAGTCCGTAAGAACCTCGATTCCTAATATCTTTTGATTGTAAAATAATGATTGAAATTATATATAATTATGGATACTTATACATATTTCTTTGGTGAAACTTTTTCAATTAATATAATTTTATCATAGATTAGTATCATATTCCACATGAATAAACTTATTTTGTTTCTTAATTGTAATATAATATAGATAACTCTATAATAAGTAGACATAACCATAAAGTTTAACTTTACTTGCCCATCATTCGTCAATCGGAGTTATATTGAATTTCAATGTTTCAAACTAGTTTCTATCAAACAATATTTAAAACAGATTGACAGATTGAACCCTGGATAAATTTTAATGGTGATATTAACAGTAATAATAAGTAGGTAACTAAAATATATAGACTATAATAAATAAAAGACAACTTAAGTATTTTGCAGCATTTTTATACTCTTCACATAAGTTTGTCATGAAGTCTGTAATGCAAAGAACGCTATTAGATATTAGTCAGAGCGACAATACGAATTGATCTAGTCATATCCATCTGTCCGTGCGTCTGTATGTATGCAAACTAGTCCCTTAGTTATTGAGATAGAGAGCTGAAGCTTTCGTTTTACCATATATATTTTAAGATCAAACGATTAGGGGATGAATGAAGAGTACTACATCTTCGACATGGTAGAAGATTCCCTTCTATCTAATTTTTGTTGTTATTTATAATGCTTAAGGTCCTCTAAGACATTTCATCAGTTGAGTTTCTGTTGAAGTAAAACTGTTAGTTTTTTCCTGAACACTGATAGGCGAAGGGACGGAATCGATAGACCTATTTGTTTCTATTGAGTTCTTAGACTTCCTACTAGTAATTAAAAGCAAAATGTCTCAGTCCGTTTGATCATGTTTCTTCTCTTGAAAATCTGCTACATTGGACATATGTATGCATATAATTGACACTATGTCCATGGATCATGATTTTGCTGTTGTTGATTTGATTGAAATCTTGATAAAAGATGCAACGACTGAGAACAATGCATGGATTGTGTAAAAACAAACCTTTTTCCGAACTGAAATAACGAGAAATTAAACTGACGACTGCTTATATGACTGTCTAAAAGGAACTTAACATAGATATTTACTATATCGGACACCCTACTCATCCGCAACTCACTGTGAAGAGAATCAATTTAACAAACGATTTATATAGGTTGATATTTCTTTTTATAGATCTGGACTAAACTACAATAAGATTTAGCATGTTGTCTTTATTTCTAGAAGATATGACCACTATCATAGAAATCGATAAATCGCAAAATTTTAGTTTCTTTCACAATGTTATCAGATTTGTTCTATGGCAAACATAAAGAGAAGAAAATAGAAGAATTAAAACTAAATGTTTTTAAACATGAGTATCATCAGTTATGGGAATAGTCACGTGTGCTTAGTGGAAAGTGATATCTAAGATATTTACGAACTCCTTTTGTTGAGGTCTTTGGGTTGAAATCTTTTTAGCCGTCGTGGAATTCTGTTGTGTATTAAGGCTCATGCTAAGGGTTTGGGGTGTTAAAACAATCGATCTTTATAGCGGCTGCTAAAGATATTTATTTCCTCAAATATCGTTGGCATTTTTATGTCTCTATGTAATGTCGAGTTTCTGACAAACCATGGTGAGAAGTTTTGGCAATGTAAAAATTGTAAATGGTAAAATATTCCTAATCAAAAATTAATGTTATAACAGAGAAATCTTCATTATGAGCCCACCGAATCTTTTGTTATCAGAACACCAATCTATTCCCATATCCATTAGTATTAGAAATAACAATTATTTCCATATGAAAAGATGATTTATTAATATCGCCATCATCATTATTATCAATGTCAACTTCATCATAAATATTTGCAGTTCATACTTATGATCTAATACCAATGAAAAACAAAAAGTGAAACCCTTTCAATTTCTTTTTTCACTCACTTGCCGCCTAACACACAACATACACTTATGTATTTTCTTAAACGGAAGTTATAATCAAATCATTTGAATGAATTTCATTATTGTTATTAAAATGGAATATGTATATGTATGTATGTACATATGTAAAACAAATGACAAACAAAATGGTGTCTTGAAATAAATTCAAATTAATCAAATTAGAAATGAAAACAGAAAAAGAAAACCGAATAAATGAAGAAAATGAAATGATTAACTTAGTAGTAGATCTTGGCAAAGATTTTACATTAATACAAATATGGAAACAAGAAATCGCATGATAAATGGTTTCGATCATATTATGACAGTTTTTTCATTTCCGGTTTGGAAATGTTGTTTGTAACTCTCCTTCTTCCCAAAAAATCTTCCTCCGCGCACACAATGCATACACACACACTCACACACACACACACACACACACACACAATATATATACATAAACTCTACACACATACATGCATATCGCTGTAACGGGAATATTATGCGAATTCGGTACTATCGAAACTCAAATACACTTTACCATTTTAAGTTCTTAATTAAAATTTGTTCAAAAATTATCACAACTTTTTATTGTTTATTTATTTATTTATAATCAATTTTATCTCGAAAATGTAAACATTTCTCATATTTATATAGAAAATAATATAATATAACGTAACATAGACAGTTTTGGAACATACATCATATCATATTTTTGTGAAGAATTTTCAAACTCCTCTCTGAGTAATACTCAGTAATGATAAAAATGAAACACTATACTTGCTACTGAGCCTCCTATTGCTCTATCCAAGATAATAGTGGAATGGTAAGCTACGTACTATTGCTTCGGGGCTTTTTAGTACTCCGGAGATACTTAGTATTCTGGGGCCTTGGGACATTTGAGCAAGTTTTCCCATTTGGTGTATTACAATATAATTTATGATAGTCTCGATAATGTTGTTTGTGTTCGTGTTACAAACATAAGACTAAAGTGGTGGTTACAATATTCATATTTATAGAATATACACTTCTAGAAAAATTATAAGTATTGTAAAAACAAAACGAAGTGAAATGAAACTAACAAACAAAGTAAGCTCACGTCGTTCGTTGATGACGATAATGTTTGGGTCTTGATGCGTATATGATGAATTGTTATAATGAATTGTAGCACTAAGGATGACAAGGCTGGTAAGATTGGCAAGAAACTAGAAGGAGGTAAAAGGGTGAGTGAGAGTGACATGCTTTGGTTTTAGATTGACTTGTCTTGACTTGACTTAAGTTCAGTTTAGTCGAATTGTGTTGAGTTTAGCTAGTCTCTTAAGACAAACATTGAAAATTCGTTATAAATGAAATTTTTCATCATTCGTTGTCATAGAGATGATTAATGAGTAAGGCAACAACAACTTAACTGAACTCAACTTAACTCTACTCTGCTGAACTGAACTGAACTGAACTGAACTCGACTTTACTCATATGAACGTAACCGTGTCTATAGGTCTGCCAATGTAATACACGCCCCAAACTTGCGCACGACTCAATTTAACACCGCCCTGTTCATGTCATTATTATCAACGCCCGCCGCTCTTCTTTACAAATAAATTCCGCAAATTATGTTTTGATTTTTTTTTTCTTCTCCTTCTTCTTATTTTCATTTCATTAATAAAAAGAAAAATAATAATTATAATAATAATAAACATCATAATCTTTAATGAAGATCTTCTTGAGACTTTAACTAAAAATCAAATCAAATCAAATTACTAATAACTTAACTCAACATCATCGAAGTCATCATCGTCATCATCATCGTCATCATCATCATCACCACCATTATCATCATTATGAATCACAAAAGAATAACAATAAAAAATTAACGGGGGCGAAGGTGAAGTCGAAATACTTATAAATGGAAATTAATTTTTTGGTGTTGATTTTAAATAGAGAAATTCATGATTTAAGAAGTGATGAAGATCATGATTATGATTATAAGAATAAACGATTATTAGATGCTTCATTTGTTTGATTTTTATTAACATACATACTACATAAAACATACTTTATCCTATTGTATTTTAACGGAAAGTGTAAATGTATCAATCGTCAGCATATACATGAGTGGTATACGTTATAAATAAAGATAAGAATGTAATAAAAGATCAAATTTATGTGAAATATATGTATATGATATACTAATTGTAGGATACTATTTAGTTTTATTTTTGGGTTCGTATATCAATGGCATATTTGTTCCTAGTAGAGAGATCTCTAAATTCATTGCCGCAGGCCTATAACGACAATATACTAAAATTGTCTATGGTCAACCGCTATATACAAATACTAGTTGTACAGCAAGAAGTGTGGCGAAGATGGTCACAGGAATATCTGACGTTACTTCAGCACCGCATGACGTGGTCCAAATTGTTCAACACTGGCCCTTCTTGCGGATGACAATGCTCCGCCAAACCAATGGTGCTTGGGACGTGTGATTGAAGCACAGTAGAATCCTGATGGACTTGTCAGAGTGTCTTAAGACGAAGTCAAGACAATATCCAAACAAAATAAGAAAAGCTGTATCCAATTCCTCATTTTATTTTAGCTACTTTATAAGTTTTTCTGAACTAATCTGATCTGCTCTATTTTTCACTTTATACAAACAACAGTCTTAAGTTAAATCTATATAAGTGGAATCTGTCTAAGTTTGTTACAATAGTACATATATATCAAAATTATCTCAATGAAATGGATAGATGGATGGTTTAACTATAGAACGCCTACTAGACTACTAACAGAGAGCGACCTCAATTAAAAAATTGCTTATCTTCTGTGGGAAAATAGATATTTTAAAAAAATTGATACAAACTTTTCCAATACCGAAAGAATCAAAAGTGTCTAACATAACATATACATATATCAATTTTAACTCTTAAACATTTCAAGATAACCAATTGTTGTAAATCAGGTTGTCCCTGAGACACATTGGTAGAAAACATTGTAATTTGTGTAGCTAGTAGCATTGGCCAGCAATGTCAGGTTGGTTGGTCAGCCAGAGGGTTTGAGTGTCATTTTTGTTGCATTGACAATTGATAATTTGTTCTGGTTGGGTTAATTGATTTTTTCATTGCTCCTAAGGCCTATGCACTTCCTTCTGAATTACCATATTAACGAAGAGACCAACAATTAAATCAATCAATCAATCAATCTTAAATTTTATTCCTTTTTTAACAATCCAGACAAAATTAAATTGTTACTAAAAACGGAAATGTCTTTTAGACAAGACATAAACTGAGAATTTTTAAGATTACTTAAACTGATCCATAATTATTTTGGAATTACAAGCATAAGTATTTATGCATATACTATTGATTGAATTGATTGAAATTTAATTTGAAAAAAATTTTTGATTGAAGATAATATTAGACTTTAAAACTTTTCCTAGAACTCGTAAATATGATCACGTTTATTGATTTTTCAATATCATGATTTCAAAAAATACAAAATTCTATTAGGAGTATTTACAAGTAAGTTTCTGCCATTTAATAAAAGAGAAATTATTGTAGGGGGAATTAGTGCCAATTCAGAAAGTAATTTCACATTGTTCAAAATTGTTCGAAATGATTCAAAAGCAAGGAAATTGGGTTCCATATGAAAAAAATTGTTATTGAAACTTTCAGATACAAAAATTTTTTGAGAGCGGTCACAATCTCGTGGAAGAACTATTCAGTCTATGGATTTCATAATCTTTGCTGAAGCCGAGAAAAGTTGAACACCGATTTTGCCATGAAGAAGAGGAAATTATGGGAACCAAGTGACCAAGCCGAATATTCATGGGAATAAAAATCATGTAGTGTATTTGGGGGAATCAGCTTGGTGTTGTGTATTCTGAGATAATAATAGCTTAGAGAAAAAAACAGAAGCCAATACTGATTTCCCAATAATAAAAAAATAACCCTTAAACAATTATCAGAACACAATTTCTTATCAATGAAAATCAAAAATCCTATCAGCAATTTACCCACAGAGAGTTTTGTATCTTTCTACAATACTTACAATCAATCTATTATGATAAGCTGCATATTTATTTCATAAATGTTTGTTAATTAAATTGTTTATGTTCATTTAATGCACTTGAGATTACATTGTATTTATTATTGAAAATATATAAACAAAATTAATAGAATTAACTTAAAACACTTTTATGTCTCGTCGTCCTTAATATGAGACCATTTAATAACTCGTTTCATAAAGTCACTATGACTATTTTCTTTTTGTTAATGTGCTTAGACTTTTTCCACAAACGATTTTACTTTCTTTCTTTCAAAAGTTTTAGATCTAAAAATACATAGATAAGTAGAGGGATTGAAGAAATGATTCTTCTTTTTTGTTGTACACAATTTCGTTTATGTATTTAAGTTTGGGATACCCCTTGATAGATATTTTAAACCATTAGTTTCTATTGTAGAAAAAGTAAGTGTGATAAATCGAAAAAAGTGCATTCATATTTAAGTTCTATTCTATTTATAGTTTATAGTTCTATTAATATAGTTCTATCTATATTATTCTATTATTAAAAATTATGTTTCAAAATTGTATGACAAATAAGCAAGCATTTTGACAAAATATTCTTGATTAGGAAAAGAGGCCCAATAAGAAAAATTTAATAATATGAAAACATAACCATCAGTTTTCGTTTGGTATTGATAACTTTCCTCAATAGATGTAGAATCGATTTCTCCAAATTTCTGAGAATTTGCAGAGAGATATCCTTAATAAAACCTTTTGACCTCAGCATTTGTCTCATTATCTCACGTTCTTGTCAAACTTGATATATGTATACGCATTCCCTATAATTTTTTAAATTGGGGCTTTGAGGTGACCAATCCAATGAATTTATTTCCACATCTCTTAGAAAATTGGTATACATCTTGGCTTTGTGACATTAAGCCGACATTGTCTTGTTGCAAAATAAATGACTGTCGAATAAATTTGTAACCTGAATTAAACGCATGATCATTTAAAATATGAAAATATTGACCATGATTCATTAGTACCAAATCTGCGATGTCATCAAAGCAAACATATCCCCAAAATATTACAATCCTATCATCATGGGTACTCGTTCCTATACAGGTGTCACTTTTTTCCATCATTTTCTTGGGAATGGTGTGGAAGAGTTTCTTTTCTAACGCAAGGCGGTTTCATCAATTCATATTACTTGCTCCCAAAATGATAAAGGTTTATGTACAAATGTTTGTGACAAATTCCAGACATTTCAATTTGATTGTTTTGTGAAATTTGGGGTAGCACAACCTTCTACCTACAGTTTTTTTTTATTTTCACAAATTTCAATATTATACTGTTTATTATTCAATGCAATTGCTGGTGATTCCCCGTGCCAAATTACTAATGGAAATGATTTTCTTGTGCTTATTTATTTGATAATTCACAGTTTGATAAGGTGCCTTTAAGTACTCAACAGAAATACCTGCATCATAGTTGATCTCCATCTCATTTCATATAAACTGACCCATTACAATTACCATTAAATTTCTATCCACAATTACGTATTTGTCCGACGAATGTATGTAGGTACTACTAAGTGAATAGCATATAGAAACAAACATGAAACAATTTTACACAATTTTCTGGGAATGAAACTCACTTAAGATTACAAGTATTTCTATTCTATATTTTGTCAGTCTATATGATACCTTTGTATTGCGCTGATCATGACTACGTTACATTATATATAATTCTTTGAAATGACTTACAAAAATATTACAAATAATATTAACAGATTTGAAGTCCAAGCGCCACACGAAGTGCTTGAACCTACTAACATTTTGCTAATTGAATCAAATCTATAAAAAAAAATTATTGATTATCAATTACAACATTACATACGAGTACATATGTATTGTGGTATATAAGTAGTATTGAGTATGTATAAAAAAAAAAGAAACATTGTAAGCATAATACACGTAGAATAATGATACTGAACACGTGAATGATCTTCTTAAATTTTTGAAGAAAACTAAATCTAAACTCAATTGTTCTAAATGAGATGAAACTACTCTCAGAGGATATTAACTTAGCTTAGCTATAGAGACAAGAGACTCATTTTCAGTAAATCTAAACTCAATTGCTCTAAATTCGATGAAACCAATCACTCCTTAGCTTAGCTGTAGAGGGGACAAAAAAACTTCTCTTCAATAAATCGTAATTTGCAAAGAACTCATAGAACTAAACAACAATTTATCGATGCTAAGATTAATAAGCTAAGTAAAGCTTTAAACATACCACCGTCTTCATTGGAACCTTCGCTGGGTGGACCCGCCGGTGGTAAATTTTGTCTATTTCCAATCATTAAACGATGTTGTATTGTCGCCACGGTAGCCACAGCAGCAGCTGCAGTTGTTTGTGCCGCGGACACGTTACGCATGGCGGCACTTAGACCTGTAAGATTTGCAAATGCATTTGCACTTGCATTTACGGCAGCCATTTGTGTGGCTGCCGCAGCAGCTGCTGCTGATGATGGATGAGCATTCGCTTCGAAACGAGGTCGACCCAAGAATGGACTATTTGGTCCGAATACGCCGGGTACACCAAATTGTAGAAACGGACTCCATGGTGGAACACGTACACCGCCGGGTGCCAATTGTGCTGCGGCGGCATAAAGCTGCAAGGCAGCGGTTGGATGTAATCCTTCCGACGGCATTTCTACAGCGGACCGGTTGCCGATTGTCGTTGCTATTGCAGTTGCAGTCGTCGTTGTCGTTGCTGCTGTTGCTGTTATTATGGTATTGGGTGGTAATGTTGGACTTGTTGGACAACGTGGTAAATGAACAAGATTAGCTGCGGCAGCAGCAGCGGCTGCTGCAGCAACTACTGTAGCTGCTACACTGGCCTGGCCTGATCCTGATCCTGTTGTTGCTGATGCAGTTGCAGTTGGTGTTGCTTTAGTATCTGTTATGGCACCAATCCCAATTTGAATGGGTGATGATGATAATGATGATGGTGTTGTTCTTTTGTTCGTTGTTCTCGTTGTTGTTGTTGTTGTTATTATAGGATTCACTGGATTGCGTTCGTTTGTTTTTATTGTTGATGATGATAATGATGATGCTGATGTTGTTGTTGTCGTTGTTATTATAATCTTGTCGTCAATGTCACAATCGCCGTCGCTATCATTGCCGGATAAAAAGGAACTTTTATGTTTGTGGTTTTCTTCTTGGGTTCTTCGTTGTTGCTGTTGTTGTTGTTGTTTGGTTTGTATTTGCTGTTGTTGTTGTTGTTGCCGTTGTTGCTCCAAAACCATTATTGCAATGGACCAGAAATCGTTTTGTTTCGTTTTGGAAATTGTGTTTTCTTATTATTATTATTTCTTTTATTAATTTGATCTAATTTAAATATTCTTGGTCATTTATATAGCAACAATAGTATAAGGAGATTTTATTTAATTTTATTTGATTTTATTATATTTTACTGACTAATTCTATACACAGTTATTTAATTATTAGAATTTTACTGAAATAATTTTATTTTGTATTTCAATTAACTTTTTTTGTAACTTTTGTTTTAACACTCTCAACATACACACACAATTTTTGTTTTATTTACTTATTTTTTTTTTTTTTTTTAAATTTTTTGGCAAATTACGTTTATTAAGAAAAGAAAATAAACTTTTTTAATATATGCATTTGATGTTGCTTCTAATTTAGTATAAAGCCCGCGCGTCGTACTTATAGTATTTGTTTTGATCTGATTTGAATCATTAGCTGCACATTTAATTTGAATTAGCCATATGCCGACGCATTTTCATACAAATGGTTGCCATCGTCGTCGGCGGCGGCCGCACAGTTTTCAATTAAAAAAAAATTATGTATAAAAAAAAACAGTTTTAAATTCATCCACCGAGCAGCGTCCAACGCACGAAGCGCACGCAACGATAATTTAATTTGAACTAAGCGCAACCAACAGTAAGCAAATCGAGGAAACCGACAACGATGCCATGCTATACCAATGCGATTCGATGTTGATAACGGACGACAACGACCACGACTACAACGACGAACGACTAGCAGTCGCTACGATGACGAAGATGATGACGACGTATGCATGCATGCCTCCATGTATGAAGTGTGCGCGTGTGTTGTCTCATTTTGCTGAGAGCGAATCAACAAAGCGACAAAGAATGCAGAAGAGCTGCTTGCTGTTGCTGTTGGTGGTGGTGGCAGCAACACACTAATAACTACAACAAGTGGCTGGCTGAGCTGAGCTGAAATGAGCTGAGATTGTTGCCATATTGTTTTCTACTTACGAGAACACTACAATGGTGATATGATGATAGGTAGACAGACCAATGAGTGTGAATGAAAACGAAATGCAACAGCCGCTCTCTCACTCACTTGCTCACTCACTTACTTTCTTACTCACTTGTTTACCACACATACATACATTCATGCATATGTGTGAGAGAGCAACACTTGCCTGCAAATAATCTTCTCTATATATGAAGAAAAACAAACCATTAACCAGAGCCATACAGGCGACGGTTACATTTGTATTTACATGTGTATATTTGTGTTTATACTTCTAAGAAAACGGTGGATGGATGGATGACTATAAAGTTGTACATTGTAAATGCCATTTACATTGGATAAGAGTTGCCATTATTTTTGTCTTGACTGTCGGTTGACTGACTGAGTGAGCAGTGAGCGAGTGAGTGCTTGGGTGTAAGCAGTGTAGCCAATATATTTCAATTCAATAACTTACTTTGATTGAGTATAAGTTTGAGTGAGACAAATACCAATGCAAATACCAATGTTTTTTGAAAATACTGGGAATTCTTTAAGGTTGTTGCTGTGATACTAACTACTACAACTTATGGATATACTCATACACACACACACACACACATGCTTGTGTTTGCTTTTCTGATGATATAAAAAAGAAATTGTGGCAAACGCCTTTAACTTTGTACATTATTGTATTTTGAGTGTATATATATATGTATATATACTATACGTGTGTGTGTATTCTTTGTGCATCGGTGTATTTGAGTAAGTTATGAAGAACGACGAGACATTGAAACCCATTTTACAGGGGCGGAGTTATACGGCCTTTTTCAATTTGTGCTCATAAATATATTATTTGTGTATGTGAATTGCCAAGTTCTTTGTATTGTTTGTTGTCTTTTCATCTATGTATTTATATATGTACGCATCTGTGTATCTGCATATGTGTGTTGTGTATACTTATATGTATCCATCTGTATGGTTTACGTTAAGTGGTTGCGGTTGCTCATATTGTTATCGTTGTTGTTGTTACTGTTGCTGTTGTTTCTGTTCTTGGTGTTGTTATTGAAAATTTATTTAATGAAAATGGCCATTTACTGAGGTACAAAAGACCTTTCTTTATTGACTTCTAAAGAGAACTGAGCGAGACCGAGCGTAAGAGAAAGAGAGAGAGAGAGAGATAGAGAGAAAAAGTGAGCAGGCGACGACAGACACACTAAAATCAATACCTTAGTTTTAATTATTTAATAAGTAAGAAAGAAAATTATACAAATAAAAAAAAAAAAAGAAACCATTATTGAAAATACCCCAAATTGTGTCTCACACTTATTGAATTTCCTGATTCGTATCATTAAATAATGAAATTAAAAAATAAAAATATATACATATATAGAATGCAATTCTAAAGTAAAATGATTTATCAAGAGTAAAATGTTCAATCAAGAAATTTTGTTTATATGACAAACAGATACACATACATACATATAATGACTCTTGAGTTATCCCAAAGAAGGAATACTAAATTTCTTCACATATTCAAAGTAATTTAATCACTTTCATTCTAGCAATTGTTAGCAAATAAATATTTCAAAGATCCTGAATGACTTTTTTATAAACAAACAAAAAAAAGAAAAAAAAAGAATTATATTAAACTTCAAGCCCAGAACAACAGAAGTAGAGGGAATCAATTACCATGTGTATATGGCAGCTGCATATATAATATCTAATATTAAATTGGAAACAAATTTATCGAGTGACTGACTAGCTGCTAGGGCATTCGGCTCCAGATTGAATAACATCTAAGGTCTAGATTTTTGTGTTGGAGATAGTAACATAAATACATACATACATATAGTTATGTATATGTATTTTGGAGATGTTTAGGGATGATGGGATTTTCTAACAGTTCGGATGGATTTTCGGAACCAAAGAGGGTGGCCATAATACTCTCCAAGTGTTGGCATGAGTCCAGAATATCGTCTAGACTCTAGAGTGAGGTTGACTCCGCAAGAGGGCATGGTGGACAGACTGATTTGCTGAAAAGATGTTGATGGATATGGGTCATATCCATAAGATGATATCGATGTATAAACTGCGCCTATTCAGTCAACTTTTTCTTTCGAAGGTGGCGGGTAACAAGGTTCTTTAGGCCCTTGGAGCTGGCGAGTGTAAAAGTGTGAGACACAGACGATGCTGATATGCCGCGTTGCCATGCCTGCACTTATATTTTCGTACATCACCACAGCATCAGTATAATACAATATAAAACTTCTTCATGATCCAAACCCTCTCTACATCAACACACTAAACCGATGCCTCAAAAGTTTTCATCCTAAAGATCTCTCTACAAGAAGAGCATACAACTAGAACTAGAAAATTTTAACTTATCATCATTGTACAACACACTACAACAATGTTTGATAGTGGTTATCATTGCTTAACGTTATTTTAAATACATATAAACTAGAAGAAAAACTATTCCTTGGCGGTTCGAATTTATATAATTTAAAACATTTTGAAAAAGTTTCAATTGCTTAAACTCAAACATAAAAAAATAACTTATTCGCACAACAGCCATTGCCATTTGGAGTCAAATAATATAAAAAGTATATATACATACATCTCTTTAACAACATATTAATTGGTTGCGGTGATATTTAATTTTAAAAGTTTCTTTAACTATATTCTAAACCTCATAAGTATTATTATGTATAATTATACTTTCATGCATCATTCCTATTCGTTTGTTTCTATGTACTATTGACCTATATGGATGCATGCAAAACGGATTGTCAATGCTCGTCCACCAACTAAAAAACATGCTATTGCCTCAAATCACGGGCAGAGTATTCCTTTGGCATCATCATTCGTTCATACATACTATTCTCAAGCAATTTCAGCGGAAAAGAATATCGAATACTCTGTAGAAATGATCCTTCGCATTACAATTACCTATGAACTGCTAGGAGATTCAAGAAGCACCTTCATATTATTTTTCGTTTACCCTTTTAGGAATTTTAAGAGCTTTATACAAGTCCTTTGTGCTTTAAAACGGGTTTTACCGGAAGACAGATTAATTTTTACTTATAATTTGTAATCCAGAATATCTTCTATAAATTGTAATTTTGGCTACATAAAAAAATTGGTCCACCAACCCATGAAATGCTGAGGGAATCGAATTGCTAGTACCTTCTGGTACAAAATCTGACCAGGGGCTCTATTTGGTACCATGGGTGATCAGAAGCCCACGGAACTTGTTCATGAGTAAGACCCCCAAGTGGAAGTGTTATGGTGCCAGTGCTTTAACATCCAAAACGGGTAGAGGTAGCGTGAACCCAAAAATCAGCAGTGGTTGAAGATGGGCCTCAATCCAATCCCAATCAAGAAGGGTGTCATATGATTCAGTCTAATATGACTTGAATTGGTACCTGCGGTTATATAAATGTATAGTTTCATAATTCTTTTTTGAATTCCCAGTACTCATGGAACAAAATAATTGGCAAAGTTTACTTCTATTTAAGATTGAGATTGGTGTTCTTTAATGGGAATTGTTTTTATCTTATCTGGGTAAATTTTTCAGGCATTCATTTATATTTGTTCTTTTATCAATTCTGTAGAAATATAAAAGTTTTTAATGTTCACATATTTTTTAATCCTATTACGAATTCCTCTTGAGCTGAATTACACAGCAGTTCAAAGTGTTAGTTATTGTAAGAGTATCTTGACCACAAACTGAAAATATTTTTCATTTTTCGACAATTGAGCTGATACGAGCAATTATTTTCAAGAAGGACTACAATAATCTTAAACAACTATAGTGGGCTGTACATTGAAATTGTTCCCAGTGGGCTTCTTAAAGTCAAACTCAGCAACTTTCAGTTCATCTAAACTGTTCATCAGTCAGTTAATACAATTCCAACTCCAAAAGTAAACTGGCTAATGGTGTGACTTCTTCGCTTATGGTACTTGATACATACTTAGCTTAGCCTGAAGAGACAATTTGTCCAGTCTGAAATTAGTATTCGATTTTGTGAGGTAATGATATCCATAAGGGGAATAAATACCATACCCATAATTCAGAGTATGTAATGTTGTCAGCGCCCTGTTGACCATTTTTTACTTTTAACTTCGGGGAAACATTCAAACGGTGTAATCAGGACACATCATTGTTAATTTGAAAAAAAAAAAAAAAACTAAAGAGAGACTAAACATCATCCCATTTTAATGCACGCAGATCATTTTATGAATGGAAAACTAATTGATAATATCCAAAATTTCTCAAGGAAAGAAATAGGGAAAACCAAAAACAAAATCTCCCCCCAAACTCCTGAAATATTCAAGACATCAACTTTTAATTCTTATAATATATATTTTACTTTTTTCACTTCCTTGTAATAAAACGCTGAACTAAGCTTATGAGAGACCCGAAGCGACAAAACTAGAGAGAGTTCCTAATTAACTCAGAAACACCAAATTAATTAACGTAAGAAGTGAAAATGGAACAAAAGACAAATATTCCAAAGAAACTCTTCTTTTTAGGAGGGGTTTATCGTTCGATTCTTCATCTCACCTTGAGTGTTTGTAATGAGACATAAAAAAATCATAACAAACGAAATTATAAACAAGAGTGGTTATATTACTGGAGAATAAAAGTCAATGAGAACAAATGTAAACAAAATGAAAATGTAAATATTCTCCTCTCCAGTAACTTCAAACGGTGCTACAATTCCTCAAAGTCAGAAGGTAACTTAATTTGGTGTTTAACAGAATAGGCGCCTCATGTTGCGGAAACACATACAAGCTAAAATGATATTTATGCAACTAAGAGTGCAAAGTCTCCAAGGGTAAATTAACTCTAAATCTACTTTTACCTTTGAATACAATGTATTGTATAACTCTATTATTGAAAAAATTTGAACTTATGGTTCCGAATTCAAATATCCTTAGAACAACTCTCAATTGTTCCATGGTATATCTGGAATAAAGATATCCACAAAGACCTGCCTGTATGTGCTGTTAGTAAAAAAAAAGATTCTTCTAAATGTAAACGTAATTACAAGTATATAGATAAACTGGTTTGACACATTAATCCACTAACCAGAGCTCTTTTTCATACAAGAAACTCATCTCAACTGCTTCGTAATGATCAATAAGCCTATTGTTATAAAGTGTTAAGTGAACTCCTTCCTTTTTCTTGCTGGAGGGACACATAACATTTGGTCCTCTCTCTGAACCTAAGGAATTTGTGGTATTAATCGATTGAATTGCATTAGGTGATTTTTTTACACTTCACGCTGAAGAGTCGGGTCTTAAAAATTCATGATCTTATTAAAAAAAAAGCATTTTTGGTTTTTTGTGTTATCGAACTGTAATTTGGATACTATAAGTGTCTGACCCATATTCATCAACCATGTAAATAGCAAGATCCTAGCATTACTGGAGCGCATAGCTCCCATAGAAAAAACTTTTTGTAAGGGAAATGGGAAAAGTATAACATTCTGGGCATAGTCGAAAATAACCTTCTTTCTGATTATTCATTCTGCTAAATTTTAGTTTCATACTAAACTTAAATACTCTTCTTACAATATAACTAACATAACTTTAGAATTTTTTCATTTGTTCGACACTTTACAATAGTTCCAAAGATTATATTATCTTATCATATCATAATATAAATGTCCAGTTGGGGCGTATTAATCCATGATACTCAATTATTCAATTCGAATAGAAACAAATCAGTATACAGAATAATAATTTCAAGCTTAATAAATATGGATATAAGAATGATTAGTAAACGAAATTATCTATGTTATTTGCTGGTTATTAAGTATTAGCTGTAGCCCATGTAAACCTGACAGTTGGCCTTAAAGGTCGTAATAAACGGTGTTAATTGCTAACAATCAACAATTGCCTTACTTACTCTTGATATCGGGTGGGTTTCGAGTTCGATTCGGTTCGGTTCGGTTTGGTTAGTTTTGATGTGGTGTGGTATGAATTGCAAATTGACTTGACATATGCAGCGCAACTAAATGCATCTGGAGCGGTGAGTGGTTTGTGTCTATAGTTATTTAAGAGAAATCACATTAATCGAATTATGTTTCTAACACATGCCACTAATAATAGCGACGCCCATTTGAGGATTCATCTAGAACGAGAAGAGGGCGGTACACACAAAAATTCTACCACCACCGCACGAATTCAAAATACAATTTGATGCGGTTTTCAGGTGATTTGTCACAAAAAAAAAATTAACCATACAAGTGGAAAGAAAGGAGTTCAGGGAAAATTTCATCCCTTTCAAGAAAGAAAGGAAAACATTATAATAGTTTAATATTGTAGCAATTGCAGTTTACAAATCGATCAAGTTTATTGACAAAAAAAAAAAAAAATTATAAATTTCAAATATAACAAGACGCTAATATTGAACAAAAAACAGTTAATATCTACATTATTATTTCTACATTTATTAACAATAGCATGCTCAATTGGCTCGTTCTTAATCTTAGTTTTAGTCAATTTTAAGTTTTTAATTAAGTGTTCAATTAATATAATCAATCAAATTACTGTGTAAAAGTCTATATTAGCTCAATTCTTACTAAACTGGTCATGAGAAAGTAACAAGTTTTGACTTGAGGGGAGGCATAGTTTGAAAAATTTACATAACATATTTCAAGGTGTCTCGAATTGACATGTTAGAGAAAAATTATGGCATGATTTACAGAATTGATATCCAAGAAAAATATCTGGAGAGAAAGATTAGCTCTTGCAATGAAGGACTTTCAATCCTTAAAAATCAAAAATTTTCAAAAGAACATACAATTTTGATTCCGTAATACGGAGTTATTTTATGGATCACATGCTCTCAGATTTCCTTCAATGCGTTACAAACCTTAGCAAAAACTAAATATATTGGAAAATTTGCACACACCCTATGAAAGTGACACAAAAAAAAAAAAAAAAAATTAAATAAGAAAACATATTTCAACCCTTAGTGTTTGTTAGGTAACTGGATGAAATACAGTAAAGATGAAGAGGGGATCACAAGCAATAAATATGTATGTTCGGCTTATAACCACAAATTGCCACAATAAAGTGGGCTTTACTTTCTTTCGCATGGGGGAAAATTACAGATTCGTGAATAATCCAAGTTAAAATATTGTGTATAAGTTTATTATTGATTCCTTTATAGTTTTTTCTCTTCGTTTTCATGCATTTTTCTTTGTATCATTCTTTCTTTCCTTCTTTCTTTGTGTTTTACCGCATCAATTGAACCATTTTTGAGGAGCTTCTTCTTCTTTAATGTTTACGATTGCTTTATTAGCCTGAGTTGCATATGTCCAAGTCAAAGTCGAAGTCCACGTCCATGTCCATGTCGGCCTGCTTATAAGTTTTGGTGGCAACCACAAGGCTATTGTTCTCACCTTTTCCACGCGTCACAGAGCACGCACAACTCACTTACTCACACTTTACTTGTGGCCAGTTCCAAGTCGTGTTGTGATTAATTACTTTTTATGGAAAAACAAAAAAAAAAAATAATAAAAAAAAAACAAGAAAATGCCTTTACTTTAGTCGCACCACAAATTATATACACTTCCTTCCATACATCATCATACTTACATAGTTATAAGTTGGTTTCTATATTATGAAAATAATCGTAGACTTTATCCAAACAACCGGACTAATATTAAAGCAGAAAGAACGGTTTTCTCTGGGTTTCCGGTTTAGAAAAAGATGTTCCGAACGATCGATTGCTGCGACTTAAGAAAGGCTCCTCGTCTTAATGACACATGAAATATGAAATTATATACAAAACCAAGTTCAAATCCGAAAGTTACCTTGGGGACTCTCCGGTTTTGCCGCACTGGGCCCACGATTCAGTATCATATCGATTCCAATTAAAATGAATATCTGATGATAATTTTCTTTAAAGTATGTAACAAACTGTGGACCAATGTAATAATGCATTCAAATTTATTATAAAGTGTATCAAAATGGAAAATAAAAATTGAAGACTCGCTACTCCGGCGGATTCTTTCTTTCATTTTTGTTCTCTTTGTTCGTTTAAATTAAATTTTGATTAATTGCGCGGCGACTCCTCAGCACTTTCCCGACATACTACATACAATGTACCTACTAGTACTCAATGTACGAACGACTGAGTACAACATAGGCATGTTCATGTTGATGTTGATGATGATGGTGATGGTGATGGTGATGATGATGTTGTTGCTGTTATTGATGAAGTGATGGACAGGCGGCAACGGCACTTGAGAGGGCGCCTTAAAAGTTGTCCGGTATACGTTAGCATAGGTGTGTACCCCTTATGCACTTGTTCATGCCCTTTTCACCTTTGCATGTTGTGCATAGTGATGAACCAGCATCTGTTCGCACTGTTTTATGGCTACTTTCTTTATCTTCTGTTTTGCTTCTTCTTCTACTTATTCGTCTTCTACTTACAGTATTTTTTCTTCCTATAATATTGTAATAATAATTTAGATATTTCACAGGGTGAAATGTACTCGTTTATTAAGATTTTAGAAAACTTTGTAGTAAATAGTGATTTGGAGATCTCATAAAATGTATGCATATTGGCATGATCAGCATGATAAGCCATGTCCGACTGTTTATCCATCCATCCATCCATCCATCTGTCCATCTGTCCGTCCATACATTTGCTCAAATCGGATCATTATAACAATAATTCCCATACCAACCAGATACAATTATAATTTGAATTTACATATCTATATGTACATATAATAATACATACGTGTGTGTATGGACTTGTCTGTATAAATGGGAAATGTTTCAACGTACTACAAACTGGGTTAGCATCCACTACACTTAACAATTCATTGATATAGTAAGTAGTAGTAGTCGAATTTGAAATTCATTACCCATTAATCTATATGGTATGAACTTCCAATTGGTTTTTCTAACTTACTTCATAATCTTTTCATTCTATAATGCTATGCACTTGGGAAATATCACATTCAGGATGCCTTGATACAAGTCAAATTTTTTGGAAAATATGTTTTTATAAGTATGCTTGTATTCAAGTCAATGAACAATCAATGCCGATTATTTAAACATGTACAATAGATTTAATCTATGCCATTATTTAATGGGAGAAAACTCGACTCTTGCAAATTTTGCCCAAAAAATTTAAATTGAAAAATCATCAGCAGCAGCTGGAAATGCAAAATTTGCTCTTGTATTTCTATTTCTATGATGGTGATGGTGTTTTTCTTTGTTATTTCTTTATTATTTAACATTTCATTGAATATAATTTTTGTATAGAATTTCTAAGATTCATTACTATCATCTGACACTGCGAGGTCTTCCTCAAGAACACCTTCAGAAGTTTGATTCTGAACGATCATTTGTTCCATTTCGGGTTTACAAATTTTTCACATCTCTGTCTGATGTGTTCCAATTTTTCGACTTCATCTGCCAGTTCTTGAACTATTTTAAACGATGCGCGCAACTCATCATTCTTCACTTTAAAACGTATTGTTTTTGGAGTCTTTTTGTCACGTGGTTTTTTTATTGGTATTTTCACATGGTGTGTTGATCAAAGCCATCTCTGTCGCATTTGGCAACCGTTTAAATGTTCGAAAAAACGAAAGAAGGTTTTCAAAGGTATTACGAATAAATCCTATAGACTTGTAAATCTCATCAGTCGACTTGTATACCTTTAATCCATTTGTATAAATCAAACGTATATCATATACAAACTCATTTAGATTTTTGTACATCAGATATTTTAACTTGGCATTCACAGTGAGCAAGTCTATTGGCTGTAAAATAACGTCATCGAAACGATCGCCCGTATGAATTATCTTCATATTTGATGGTGTAGCAAAATGTTTCAATGACTTATGGCAATGAGCTTGTAAGGCATTGAGTAATGCCTTGCATTCAGTAATATGTGTCGGTTCCTTTGTAATTATCTATTAATGGGTTGTAGAAGTTTGCAAATTTTCTGCATCATGACTCTGGGCAAATGTGTAATAGTCTTCCTCTACCTCTGGAAGTTTTAAGAGGTTGCGTTCAAAAGCTCGCTTCAAAAGCAGACCACATTTGTGACACTCATTATGTTCTCTGTTATACTTGAAGCAGTTCCTTAACATTTGCTGAAAATCAGCAAGTGCTTCTATGATGGACGTGTAATACCAATTCTTTACACGTTGCAATATTGTGCCAGTATCCATTGGTTCCTTAATAATATCATAATAATCCGATGCATCATACATCTCTGTGTCCACAGGTTCCAAAAAGTATCCGCAATATTTATTGCGGCGAACACTATTTAAAAAGTACTCAAACTGCTTAAGGCAATTGGTCATGCGTTCGGGTTTACCCGGTATAGGTTGAACATTTGGGTGAATGAAATTTTTAAAATCAACCTCTTTACTAAATTTAAAGGACACAAATTTTATTTAAATTAAACAAATTAATTTCGTTCAGTTCATATAAGTAAATACTATATGCATAATACAGATATTTACCATTTGTTTGCATGATTTCCAGATTCGTCCATTTTATTCAATAATAATTTTGCACACCAATTTACTCAAACGCTTCTTTTACAACTTGTAGAAATGTAACAACGAACGACTTCAAATCTTTTTTTTCTGTAACGACAGAAATGACAAATGTGATCTTTATACGCGTCAAACTATAGTTTTCGATAAAAATTTGTAGAAAAAACACCAGGAGAATACAAAATTAATGAAATAAAATTCAAGATTTCGAAAATGGTAGGACGACTTCAGTTCGTTTTTCCTGCGAAGTCAGAAATAACAAATGTAATCTTTTCTTTAGAGGTACAATGTTGGATATCAGATAGTTGGCGATGCCGGTATATGGAACTAGCCTGTTTCATCCTTAATTTTTACAAATTTTCAATATTCTTTTCGTTTTTTTTCTTTTTTGTCATATTTATACATGTAGATCTACAAATAGAATTTTTAGCCCCATCTATCGGGAGTAACTGCTTTTTTAGAATCTTCGGTATGTTACAGGTACATATGGAACTATGTATATCGTATACCGTATTCAGGCATTAAAAGAGAATACAAAACAAAGACGCCAGTCCTTCCTCATTCAATCGTCCCTGTATTTAATCATTTGTTAGTCAGTTTCATTTACTCATTCTGTCCTTCGTTTGGTATGACGATGTCTCTGTCACTGTCGTTTTGTCGTCGCTTCAATGACAATAAGGCTACCACAATAAAGGCCAAAGATCTACTAAAACTCAATTACATAACAATCTGTTCACATTTTTTCACACACCATCAACTTTATGTGAGCAACGCGTGGGCGGGGTGACATGTCTGCCTGTATGGGTTTGTGGTGGGTGGCAAAGAAAATTGAGCTTATTCCATTGATATAGCCTCCCTCGAATGACAAGGAAATTGAAACTGAGAAAACATATACACACATTTGTTTCACATCACCTACATACAGAGAAGGGCGCACTCGCGAACAATCTCTTTTACTCTCTTGCTTCTTCTCTGGTCCCAATCCCCAATCCCCACTTACGCTTGTGCTTTGCTCTCTTCAGTGGCGGAATAAGCCCTGCAGTGGCCCGATATAATTAAATGAGTCGCCCGTTCCACTCAAAAATATACAATTGCAACTTGGAATTGAAGGCGGAACAAAATATATCAATGGTTTTGTTTTCATTTTCTTTTGTTTTGGTTTGGGATTTGATTTACTTAGATCATCAAATGCCCTCGTATAGATTGACCAAGCTCTGATGGCAAATCAGAGACTATAAGCGAACAAAAGTGTGTGTGCATATATTAGAGTGGAGGGATTTTTCCTGATTTTGACTAATTGGCAGATATATCACTAGACTGTGGCAAACGATTTTTGCAGAAGCTGTGTTATATGCACAGAAGAAGGAGAAGGAAGAGGAAACAATTCATCACCTTTTCTGCTCATATTCAACTCTATCAAAAAGAAGGCTTAGAATGCTTCGTTCATAGTTCACGATGATCCAAAAGGCATAGATATCAGGAGTCTTTTGATATTCTTAAACTCCTCAGTTTGGATTCCCAGGAAATAGAATTCACTGCGCCTTTGGAAATTTAATAATCTAAATATGCTAATCTCGATATCGTCAATCACCCCTGCCATTGCGATTTTATTGTAAACTACTTTTCGTCTTTTGGAGGCCCCTGGGCGGACTGCTCCTTTAGTTTGCTTGGGGCTCTATTACTTACAAATATTGAGCAAAAGCTTGCTCATTTCCACACTATGCGCTCGCCAGCAAATATATATATTCAGAAGTGTGAAGGAGACTTACTTGTAAAAGAGAATAAATAAATGAATGATTAAATGAAGAAGTGAATAAATAAATAAATTATTGTGTAATAATAAATAAATAAAAAAAAAGTTATCTTTTGACTAAGCCGGAAATTTAATACCTTTTACACAAACCGAAAAGTTTAGACACAACATTTCTATTGAAAAATGGAAAATCATATTTAAATTTGCTCTCTTTTCTTCTAAGTAAATCGTCCAATTATTAGTATATTATTTTTACACTTGTTTAGTATCTTTTAATAACATTTGAAGTCTGTAAAGGATAAAGAAGAAACATTAGTTCGATAATCAAATTCTTAGCTGTCAGTTGACATCCAATGTTACGTTAGTAAGAACCTTGGTGATAACAAATAACTCGAATTTTCGATTGTATAGAAAGTAGGAAAAGTGGCGTCTTCAAGGAACTGTTTTTATTAAGAGATCTTACTATTTGCTTGGAGTTCTGTTGACAATAGTAGCTTCTAATTCAAATAATACTTTCTGAAAAGTTCTCAGGATGATTAGAATCAATCAATATATGATCTGGTAGTCAAAGAACTCTGATTTAAAGTTAAATACTGTTCAAATTTATGGACTAGTTTAACATAAAAACGAACCACAATGTGAATGTGCATAAATAGCAATATGTTATTTATAGGTTTTCCTACCCGGCCATGTTCTGTATCTTCGCTAATGCGTTACAAAATTCATGAAAAACTTATAAAACCCGCCACAGTTTTCTCAGAAACATAGAATATAATAAAATAAATAAATAAATAATGAAAAAAATATATAAATGAATGAATCTAGACAACGACAGGAGAAGATACTTAAAATCAAATTACATGCAACAACAACTCAGACATATAAGAGTGCCAGTATTTTCTCCTTACTAAGCCGCAAGCCAATAAATGTTACAGCAACAGCATGAGTGACACAAATTACAACGTAATTTACAATTTTGTATTTTGGCAATATAAAAACAACAGCAGCAATGACAACAGGGAGAATTACGAGTTCGAAGAATCTGTAGGAAGTAGGAAATAGGAAGAGCGGGCAGAACCAGACAACGAGGGAACAACAATGGCAATGGCGTCCATAAAAACCAACCACCAATTGAATGACAACGACAACGACAACGCCAACGACGACAATGAGAAGCATCCAAGCGACAATCCAACTATGGGTATGGGAATACAGAAGCATAGAAACACAGAAGCCCACTAGCATTGTGAGTTTGAGTGTGGGTGTAGACGTGGATGTGGGTGTCGGACATGGGGATTTGTTATGGCGGATAGAGACGATGGCGGCAGCATGACAAAATCAATCGAAACAAAGACAATGGAGATGCGCTTTAGATATTTATTGAAGGTTAGCACTTCAACCGAACGACTACTATATTGCCCCCAAATCACGACCCAACCAACCAAACATCCACCCACCCGTTATTACAAACCATAAAATCGTGTATATGAAAAATACCAATGGAGTGTATAATGCCAGCCGCTGAGTCAGCCGAAGTTGACTTAGGACCGACCATGTCATGGACACAATGTAATGCATGAGACAAAATCTGAGTATGAGTATGAGGATGAGGATGAGGATGAGGCTGAGGCTGACGCTGAGGTTGGTTGTGGCTCATGAAATTGGCTACTATGAAACCAACTATCTAGCCAATAAATGCCAAATTATGTCTTGTCTAATATTAGACTGAAATCCCCCTTGCTATGTATTCGACTGCTGCTTGCCTTAGATACGAGGGGTTGTTGTCTTGACGACGATGACGACAATGATGACGATGTCTGCCCATTGTCAATTGTGCTATTATGCTATTGGATTTGTCTCCCTGTTTCCTATTTTATTATTGTCATTTGTCATGTTTAAGATTCTGCTATCCAATGTTCTGGATATTCATCTGCAAGTGTATGACGTGTTAATGAAAAAATCACTTCACTTCACTTCATTCTAACTGGAGGCATTACAATAACATAGCCATAAACATAGGCATAGGCATAGGCATAGGCATACACTATTATATTAGATAGAAGTTGTCGAATCGAAATCAAAGTCGATAATGAAGGTGGTTGATGTCTCTCTATTATCGTTAGGATTTAGAACTTACTACATACATATCATACTTACATATGTATGGATGTACAAGTATGTATTGTATGTACATCAGTGTCAGTCAGTGCTTCGACGTACTACTAATTGCCATTTTAATGTTGATGTTGAGTTGCTGTTAAGGGCTTTGATAAATGATTTCTTTTCAGATTGGATTAATGAATCACAATGTTAATCAGGTTGATGATAGCTACTTATTGTGTTGTATTGTATTTTATTGTAAATTGAAGAAATGTTCAATTCATGATATCTGAAATTCCAATGCTTATCTTGTGAGGCATGGAAGTTTGTTTTTTATCTCCACAATAAGTATTATTTAAACTATATATTAATCAAGCGATCATGTATTATTTAATATTACGTATACGTAAGTTGCTAGTTAAGACTTGAGATATGGCAGCACCAATGTTGATAAGTCAAATCTGACATTGGTATCGTAAAGCTTGTTGTTTTTAATGATAAATGTACTCAGAACGTTTTGTCATACGAGTACTATTTGTATTATTTACAGTGACTTGAAAAATTCGTTTCGGCTAAAAAATGGAATTAAATTGTGAACATTTTCGTGCAACAATTTTTTATGATTTTCGACGTGGATTAACTCAACAAGAGTGTGCCGATCAACTCGCTTCGACTTTTCGTAATGAACCACCATCCAAGGCCACCGTGCTTCACTGGTTTTCTGAATTCAATCGTGGTCGTAGTTTTCTCCAGGAATATTTTCGTGAAGGTCATCCAAAATCGGTTGTTGTGCCACAATCCAACAAAAGTTGTTGGCGCACGAAGCACTTCGAAGCAAATGATCGCCTGTTTTTTGAACAACCGGACATGTCGCCACCGTGCCATTAGAGAAACGTCGAACGGTTAATTGTGAATAGTACAACACCATTTGTTTGCCAGAAGTGAATCAACCGTAGAAGATGAATCATTCTCCACCACGACAATGCGAGCTCTCCCACATCGGATCAAACAAGTGAATTTTTAAACACTCAAAACGTCGAATAGTCCAAATTTTGAACCCAATGACTTCTTTTTATTCCCGCACACCAAAAATAAATTGCGAGGTCAACGTTTTTCGACGCCTGAAGAAGCGG